>JBCAUA010050876.1:0-11632 GCA_038406235.1 Peronia verruculata
AGAGAGGACCTGGAGATTAGCCATGTCAACAGTGCCTTTTTTCTTTTTTTTAAGGTGTTTAGCTTAATTACTAACCCTATTATTACTTATAATTAGACCTATGTTAAGCTTGCTAGTGGGCTGTGCAGACTGTTATCTGAAAACGTTATAAAGATCTGTTGTAATTTGTTAGTTGCAATTTTTTGCCACTTTTTGCCGCATTTTGGTCATTTTTTGGCTTTGAAAATGGCATTTTTCTCAGATTACAGCCTTATGATCAGCAGTGAAGGAAAGATATTAATTTATTCAGTAGACCACAGAAAAAAGTGGGTTCTCATTATATAATGGTCAGATTGTGGGTAAAGTTTGATAGGTTTGGTCTTAACATCCATGTTGGTAATAAAGATTTACAAGATGAGATGCAACCACTGCAAGAATCCAGCCTGTGGCAGAGCAGGACATTAACACATTATATCATTCAGACATAGCATAAACAAACAGTGAGGATTTATCAAAGACATTGGAACAAGAGTATAGAAAGTAAAACATAATGTACACTGTACTTAAGCTTGAAAGTGTATAGTTGATGAGAGAATATTTCATTTAATGAATTTCTGTACATTCCAAGTTCATGTGTGCAACAAACACCCACCTCTTTTGGAATATTTGAATTGTATATTGTACCTCTGAATTAATTATAATAAAGAAATTATCGTCAGTGTATGTCCTCCATAGGAAGACAAAGCTCTGGATATTTTACATTGTCTGTGTTATAAGACAGCTCTGAAACTTGAAATATAGGCTCCCCAAGACTTCACAGGAGAAACTGGATTTTCATGAACAGATGTGTGTAAGAAGAAGAATGATCTCCTCAGAGGACATGGTTACCAATGATGACCTATTTAAACGTATAGGAAGAAACTGGTTAAAATTAAGCTATGGAGAAATTTACTGGCAATGGATTGGTCACACTCTTACATTGCAAATTGCCTGTCAGCACATTGTCAGAAGAGGTGTAACATCGAGCCGAGAAGTAGCTAGCTTCTGATGCAGGCTGAGGAATACTTAGAGTTGTGAGGTCAAGGCTGAGATAAAGATGGCATGATTAAGTTGGCATGAAAGTGAAACCACAGCATAGAACAGAAAAGCCAAGAGAGATAGTTTATAGAATATGTATATGTACTCAAACGGGGATGGAAGGGTATCTACCTGTAAAATTGATGAAGAATCACAAACAGAAAATAAAAATTACAAAATGAATATATATACAAAACAGCACATTTACCATTCAAATAGAGATTACTGTGTCTTGTGAATATATGAGACGTGACATGATGAAACCAGGTGCTCGTCAAACTGACATGACCTGAGAAATCACATGTTTTTCAACACTAAATGAACTTTTAATGCAGTTTTTTTTCCTCACAGAATCTTTCTATATGAATTCTTAAACACATTTCAGAAATTAAATTACTGAAACAGATTGAGTGAAAGCCGAAAAATTGTAATTTAGTGGCATGGCCTTATAAGGATTAACAAAAGGGAAAGGCCCTTTCTAATTGAATTCAGCTGCAGCAACAGGCCACCCCCATAATCTTAAATATCCAATATATCGCCTTCTGCTTAAGTTAGGACAAATTTTTTTTTAGTTCACACACAGAAAGGAAAAATAACATTCACAGTAAAACCAATAACTGCATGTGCTAAAAATTTGATGAGAACTGATTTCATTGTATGGCATCTCATATGTACTGCAAACCATATTTTGTTCATGTCAGTGTAGAGAACTACATGTATGTTTTAAAAACAAAATGTTATCTTTCTTATATCCTAAATTTGATTTGGTGTGCTTTGTGAAATTCAGGTATTATGTGCTCTTTTTCCTAGGGACAGGACTCACAGAAGACTGTAAGAAAGAGATTCCAAAAATTGAGGTTTTGTTTGCTGACCCCTCTGTTATCAATCAAGTCTTGTCACATCCCAACCACAAAGTGAAGTGGATTCAAAATACTTTTGCGGGCAAGTAACTGTTATCAGGAGGCTCTCCTTTTGAGTTAGCATCTGTAGGCCAACTGTAAGTTTCTACATTAATATTTTAGAAAGTTATTGACTGTGCTGTCAAAAATATCTTAATGATACTCTTTCACTCTGGCATACTGAAAGCTTGTCAGATTTAAGTGAACTAAATATTTGGCATCATGAATTGGCCCTTTGTGCCAGTTTGTTAAAGAAATTTTGAAAACTTCTGCCCATACCTCTCAATCTGTGCACAGAACATGTAAGTCATAACTACTCATTCAATAGCTTTTACACTGATTTATAGTTTGTATGTTTTTTATAGGGGCAGGTGTTGTTTTTTTTTTTCATTTGATTATTGTTATTATTATTTTTTTTTCCCAAAAATTGAATCAAGTCTTCATGCATATGCCTGAGAAAAAAATTCTGTTCAGATGTGAAGAAAACTTCTTGGTAAATGAATTCTTTTTAGGAAGTTTCAGGTATAGACTGTTTTGGTGCTAGAAAATTTTCCACATTCGTGATAGGACCGATGATGAACATAATGGAAAAACAAGAATGGAAGACAAAATGTTGCTTCATAGGATCACTTTTATTTGATATAATTCTCTCAAGGCAAAACTTCATGGTGACAAATTTTATAGGATACAAAAATAACCTATAATCTATTCATGTTTTTATCTCCTGTAATTTTATTTTCTCTGTGGAATTGGTGTTCAGTTAAGAAAGTTTCAGAGATGATGTATACATTAACATTTGAGTTTGCTGCTATTGTGCAAGAATGTCAAATTTACAATTGCTTTTAGTGAACTGGTTTTTGGTGCAAAATTATTTGATTAATAGCAAATCGCATGATATAGACATGGCTATCTGCAAGACAATATAAAACTGTGTTCAATATTCTCATTTAAGGGATTAACATAATAACAGAGAAACAAAATTTGTATCTTATGGATTTTATACAGAATCATATGTAACTTTGTACTTATTGACAGCTGGTGCCAGACTCCATGTTGTGTAATTTGTAAAAGAGGAAGAATGATTTATAACAGGCTTGAGACGGACAATCTCGGGCCTCCTGAACACGAAATTGGCCTGAGCTTACTTGTCAGACCTTGAATTTTTCAATTTGTAAAAGGAATTAGTAAGAGGCAGATCTCATGAGTAGCTTGTAACTTGAGGCAAACAGTCTTGGGCATCCTGGGTGCTACCTGAATCTTGTAATGAGCAATTTAAAGGACAAATTGAGAGTGACATTAATATGTATCCTGGATATTAAATGGATTTGAGACTTTGAACTATCCAGTTTAATCACAAGAAAGATTAATGTCTGAAAAGTGTGAGACAGATAGCCCTAAACATCATGTGCTTTTACTGCAGGAAGCAATTACATGTAGTCTCAAGTGACAATGAACTGACTGTTGTTGATGTAAGTGTATTTTTTATTCACAGGAGTAGAACTGATTATTGCTGCCCTTTCGAAACGGGAGGTTGGTACTTATATACAGCATTATGATATTATTATTTATGCTTTTGAAAGCTAAAAAAAACAACAAAACAACAAAAAGGTTTTTGATTGAATGCAGAGAAGAGATAGATGACTTACTTCATCATGCACAAATCTTGTTTACCTCTTGCAAGATTTTATAGTTTAAATGACTGTCCCATTTTAAGTTTTTCTCAAGTTTATCTATGTTTAGTATTGAATGGTCAAGAATTTATTTTCAGTACATCATGAATGGTCATGGATATTCAACAGTGTTTTCAGATGAAGATTCACAAGCGATGACGTAGATGACATGCACTTTGTAATGTGCAATGACATAGAGAGTCTTAATAAAATTTTCAAGTAGCAACATTTTTTCTTTTTTTGTTTTTTTTACTTTTAAAGGTATATACTCTGAGATTATGGAGTCCAGCATAATTGGCTAGTTGTGCTCTAGATGTAAGTGCTTGCTTCTACTAGTTTACTCCCAGCCTTCATCAGCATGTTATTTTATCTGTGTTTATCCAATTTTTACATTTTTTTAAACTCAATAATGTGATTGAGTTTGTAGATTCAATTATTGATGGTTAAGTACAAGGTTTGGAAAGTCAACTTGGCTTTTTGTCTTTAAATAATATAGCTGAGTGGTTCTCTTCCAAATTTTATGTTGCAGAAATTGCCTGATGTTTTGATTTCACGTCAGACTGCTGGCTTTGGCCAAGCCATGGCAGAATATGTCATTGGCCACATCATAGCGAGAGAGCGAAACTTTTCACATATGTATGAATGTCAGAAGACGTTGACATATGATCAGTAAGTTTTTTTTCATGTCTGTTATATGGCTCAGTTAGATTACATTATAAAGTTATAGTCACATGAGATAAGGTAAGAGATAACTTTAAAAAAATTTATTAGCCTTCAAAACAAGTCTATTCACAGTTGATGAGGCTCACTGTATACATGCAAGACATATTCATACACAAATGCATATAGACTATAAAATCAAGAATAGCATCAGAATAAGGCAGACTGAAGAAACATAGGCACAATTTGACATGCATTTTTTCTGATGATAGAACTGAATTTATATAATGCTCTCTTATAGTTTGTACATGAAACAAACACCCATTTCTTTTGGAATAAACTGATTACAAGATATGTGTCTGCAATATTGATTGTTGAAGAAAATTGTTTTTTTTTTTTAGTGACAAATGGCTAGCTGAATCCATGAAAAATATACGTAGCTTTTAGACAGACAATTATATTCTGATTGTCCTAGCATTTTAAGATGACACCAAGGTCAAGGTTGATATTGTTTCTCTTGCAAATTAAGCTGAGTTGATTCAGTTGTGGAAACTGCTGTGAAATATCTTACATTGAGATATCTTTTTTTAAATTTTTTTATTTAGCTCCTACTATAGATCTATAATTTTCATCCATCTGTGATCCTTTTGAGTGCTGAAACCATGGATTTTAGATCTTTATTGCGCTCATTTGTGAGATTATTATGACTTGTTCATCCTGCAAATATCCATTCCTCTATTTGTTATTATTTATGTTAAGATATATCTAACTTTTTTTCAGTCACCTGCTGATGAAGTATAGAAATTTGAATGACCTGAATTTGGGAATTTTAGGACTAGGAAACATTGGTACTGAAGGTAACTTGGACATTGTGTAGTCAGTTTTTGTGAAGGACATGTGTCGAACGCATATCTTATTCAGAGATATTGTAGAGATAAAGGCCAAATGTGGCATAATCCTGATGGATCATGCAGCATTTATATCGGCTGAAATTACATGTCGTAACTGAATATGCTTTTCAGGTCATGGAAACTGGTTTGCACTATTGAAACAGAAGTGATAACACCAGATAACAATATTAAGGCAAACTGAAATGAAAGCAGATAAAAAAAAAAAAAAGCTATTAGTAGGTGTGAAATTTATTGATGTCAGATTTTCAGCATACAGATTCTTATTATGATTCAGAGGTCTTTTGTCAAAGCTTGATCCAGATATAAATTTGTGTGTCAGATACCTGTCTGCAAAAAAAAAAATAATAATAATTGTTATAGGTTCATATCCTGAATGTTCTTTTTAGGATGTTTAGTGGGTTGTCAGAAATGATGAAAAACATTCAAAAATATTTGCAAATTGTGGGACTGTTGATCTAGAAAAAAGCCTGAGACATGGTATCTTAGTTGAAATTTTGTTGCATTAGGAGACAAGTGAAGCCTAGTTACAGTGATAAAGAATCATTGTCTTGCTCACTGGTGGCAAATAAAAAAATAATCTTTGAAAAGTCTTATCTTATTGTGTATGTGCCAAGCTGGCCTAAGTCTGTGCATTTGATTGTATGCAAATGCTGCTTTCTTTACATTACATTAAAAGAGAATTTGACTGATGTTCAAAGTCAACTTTTATCATTTTAAACTTCTAAAGAGCTATAAATCCTAAATAAAAAAGTAAGTTAGTTTTTTTTTTATTCCTTTTTTGTTTTTAATGTTTTTTGTACCATGCCATTTTTGCAAGTCTAGCCTTGTGTTGCTTATTCTTTTATTTTATTATGAACAACAAAAAAAAAAAAAAAAGACAGTTTGTTCTAAAGCTTGTTCCTTTGATATGTAAAACAGCTGAGATATACTGAAAAAAATGTTAGTTCTCTCAAAACTTATTGTTGATTACTTTTCCACTTCTCATATATGCAGCCAATAATGCCTTGAGAGTGCCTATTAAATCTTAGAGTATCACAGTTATCAGTGATATTGAAAAAGTACAAAATGTAATTGGATGTGGCTATCACAACCATGCATTGAAATTAGGCCCAATTCCAGGGTACTAACATAAAGTCTATATCTCACTCAAACTTTTACTCCAATCCCAACCCTTCTCTTACCCTGATCACAACCTCCACTTGAGCTGGTGTGGAGCTTTTTCCTTCTGGGATCCAGAAGCTAGATCTAGAATCTGCAATGCAGTTTGACTGGTTGAAATAAAAAACATGGTTTGACTGGTTGAAAAAAAAAAATTGTTATAATAGATAACTGACTCTATTTTGACCACCTGGTTGCAATAATCAGTTTGCATATTAAACTACCCAATAACTATCTGACCTTAAATTCAGATTATTATGATTTTGTTTGATTTTTTAAGCATTACATTTTTTCTTTTGGTGCTATTTATTCTCTAGTGGCTCGACAGTGCAATGCTGTGAACATGACTGTTTGGGCAGCTGTTAGAGATGAGAGATATGAAAATCAGGCAAACTGTGAGCATGTTCATTTCTTCAGGTGCTTTTTTTTATGAGTTAGGTAGTGAGCAGAGTAAAGAAATAGAAATAGAGTTGAACAGGCTTCTTGCCTTTTAGGTTATAAACTTTAAGAACATTGTTCTTTCTTTATTTTTTTGTCATTTTTTTTATTCAGTGATCTGTTTCTGAGAGGACAGTCAACTTCATTAGTTAATGGATGATTATTAATTCTGAAATGCGTCAAAAGATCAAATAGTAGATATGAAAAAAACAAATCTGCCACAAACCCATAAAGGCTGATGGATTTGGAAAGTCACAAATGTATCCATGTGAAATTTAGCACTCTACATTGTTGCAAAAAGATCTGTCTTTCTATTTTCACAAAGCCGAAAAAAAGCTTACTAAGTCTGGTGTTATCCTAAAAAGGTGATAAAAATTGAATAGTAAGCTTGTAAGAGTGTTTGATCTGAATTGTAAGTTCAATAGTTGCGCATTCAAAACACCACCATGTTTTCTTTGAGTAAAATTCAGTTTAATCATCCAAAATGCCACCATCAAAGTACACACACTTACCATACACTTGAAGTTGCAGGGCAGTATTGGTTTCACCTGTATTTATAGAATCACTGACAAAAGCTGGGGCTCCCTTCTAGTTTTAGTAAAAAAGCAAGTGCCAACTGGGAATGGTTGTCATTTTGATATAAAGTTTTGGTAAAACAATTTTGGATGGTTGACTGATTTATATAATTAAAATTCTCTTGCTGGTAATGGAAATTAAAATTGTTTTCAATCTCAATTTGCTGATCTGATAAAGGTCATCTTGATATTATGAACAGTGATTGATTTTCTCTTTTTGACCTATTTATAATGGCTTACAATTTGTATGAAACGTATGCATTGATGTGATGAGAATAGCATATACGTAGAAAAGATAAAATCTTGAAATTATGATCAGAACAGTGCATCATATGGAAAAAATTAAATCTTGAATAATGATCTGGACAGAAAATCTTGTATGAAGAACAAAATTGTGATTATGTCATCAGATTAGCATATCATAGGGAAGGAATTAAAAGTTGAAGTACTTCCTCTGTTCTTGTGTAATCAATTTAGAATGATTTACATCTTGCCCTTTTATTCACTTTCTCTCTCTCTCTTTCTCTCTCTCTCTCTGTTTTGCCTCAGGCCTATGTCCAAGTTGAATGAGATGTTACAGGAGGTGGACTATCTGGTCAACATCTTGCCAAGCACTGACAAGACGAAGGATCTTCTCAGTGGAGATGTACTGAAGCCATGTGAAAATAAAGTAAATTTGTTCAAAGATTTGACATTATTACACAGGAATTCTTTCATTTGTTTTTCATCTTCCACCCATAAAGCCTTGAAGCACTTCAGACTTTACATTGTCAGGATTCTCTGCATATTCATTATCTAAGCACACCAAAAATTGAAACGTGCTCTAGGTCAAAAGAAGTGATAATTAAATACAATTTTACATTTTTGTAAATGTTTTGTATCGTTAGTAATTTTTTTTTTTTAAATCATAGTGATAAAAAAAATGTTAACGAAACTGTCTTATCATGTATGCATATGATCTAATAATTAATGGTTCCACATATGTTGCTGTGTGTTGACTTAGTGATGTAAAACTAAAAAAGTGCATAATGTCTCTTTGTCTTGTCATGGTATACACTAATGACTTGGATCATACTGTTTGGAATACTGTGGCAATGATCTTATTTTCTCTCAGGAGGTCTAACATGATTTATATTTTCAGAACATGATGTGGATTGTTTTGCCTGCAACTGAATGACTTCACTTTGCCAAATTTTGAAGAAAATGTCATTCACAAAAAAAGTTACAAAATTGTATGACTAAAAGGAAAATACTTTCTGACACCATGAAATTTTTCCGAGGTTAAAATATCGTATATTTAAAGATAAACCTAGAGTGACTTTTTACTTCTTTGTTATCATTGTTCAGCATTGCTTGTGTTAAGCTTAGAGAAGTTATTCAGCTGGTGTGAAAACAATCCTAATTTGTAGTGACCGAGATTGTCCTCATTTCTGGATTAAATTGTTCTAATGTTGTTAGCTTTCAAAAGTTGTTTTCTCAGTATGCTTGTCCCACAGTTCTGAGTTTTGCATTTCTTAGAATTGCAATGGCCTGTGAATAGGTTATGAATCTCAAATGTCAAGTTATGGTTTAAATAGTTCATAAAATTAGTTGTCTGCTGTCTTCTAAGATACATTTTTCAGAATGCGAAATATATTTGAGATCTTTTTCTTTTCTTTTCAGAAAACAGTTTTTATCAATTTGGGACGAGGAAATGTGATAGATGACAGCAGTCTGATAAATGCTGTGAAGTATGTACAAAGTTATTTGAAGTAAACATCTGACTTTATGGTGTTATACGTTGCAGAAATAGTTAGAATGAGTTCAGAATATCATTACTTTAGAATGGCTTTTATTTTCATACTCAGATGGCACACTTGGATCCTTAATCAGGTATGAATTGTATTGTGCCATCCCCTTATCATATAATATTGAAAAATGAGGTTACATGTCAAATAACTCAAATGTATTTTTCGTCCTCTTTTTTTTAAATTGTTTCCCTTGACAGTCTTGATTGGACCCTAAGTCTAGGATAGTACAAAGCCGTAAGAAGTATGAAATATTTGCCTTTAGAATATCTTCTTCTTTTTTTTTTGTTTTTTGTCAGAGACAACGTATGACTCCTATTGCTCTAAATCATTATGGAAAGATGCAGTTGTCTTTACTAAATATATCTTCATCAAGATGTATAAGTTCATGGCGTATCTTATCATATGATAGCAAGTTTTCTGTTACCACAGACATTATTTTACTTAGTTAATGGATCATGTCATAAGATTTCTTAGGTAAGGCACACCATGTCACAGTGGTAGGAAAACTCAGACTTTTGAATGATAGTTTTGTTCTGTTTGATTTTTCATTCTTTTAGCCTGTCATGCTTCAAGGTGAAATGTATCAAATGTGTCAAAATGAAATTCCAGAAGTAAACTGGATTTGACTGACCATATGGTCACTGGGAATTAACTTGACCCAAACATATCAGTACATGGGAATTATGGTGAAATTTTGTTTCTATCCTAGTAAAGTTCACTCATTTTCCTTTCGATGACACTTTTTTGACATAGGAAAAATTTGATATGAGACTTGAATCATGTGGTCGTGCGACATATCCTGCATTCACATTAGCCATCTGATTTGATACTGAGAAAAAATAAGAAGTTTTTCTGTAGATTCTGTAGAATCACAAATGCTGCATCTTGTCACTGCATGATTCCATTCATCCAGGTTTGATTTTTCACTTTTACATGAGAGACAACAAAAAAAACCCAACCCTGATTTCCTAGTATCTCACCATTGTTAGAACCTGAAAAGTGAACACATCTGAGAAATTGTATTTATGTGATCACTTTTCACATTCCCAACAATGGTGAGAGAACTGGCAAATCAGTTGTTTTGCTCCTCATGTTAAATTGAAAAATCAGCCTTAGACAGATAGAAACATATAATAATGATTTGCCATGTGGCTGAGTTAATCTAGCAACACTTTGATCTGATTTTGCCCAGATGTGGCTGGCTGGGGGGTGCCATCTTAGATGTCTTCAACACAGAACCGCTGCCCAAGACAAGTCCTTTGTGGACACTGCCAGGTGTCACGATCACTCCACATGTCAGTGGTATGACTGATGCCAGGAAGGTAAATCAGCCCTCCTTAGTTCTTGCTCCGATGCTGGTCAGTGGTAGATAAACTATTAATACTGCAGTTGTGATCATATTGTTGTCCATCTCAAGAAAGGCATTGTCATTACATAGACTTGTGTGTGAGATTTAAACAAGTTTGAGAAGCAGTTTTTACATTTCTACACAAAAGGGCTTACATGATAATACATCAGTTCATGAGATTGAGGTAGAGCTATGTTCCCACTTTGCCACATAGAAGATAATCTCAAGTAAATAAGAACTTGGAAATGTTATATAATATCCCTTTGTAAAATGGATGGCAATATATATCCTGATCCTAATAAATCTAATATGCAAATATTCTTCCACCTCTTAGATGGAGATTGTTTATTTTTTTAGCCAGTTCAGTTATTTCCTTTTTCCAGACCATTGTTGAACAAACATTGTTGAAAAAAGAAATATCCCAGTCTTCATTTTATTCAATACAGAAAAAAGTTGTACAAATTATTATAATAGGAAAAAAAACAAAAAAACTTTTTTTTAAAAACTTGAATTTTTGTTCGTAGTGTGTGTTTTGTTGAAAAAGTGCCACAGCGATTTTTTTTTTTTTTTTTGTTCATCCTTTTTGAATTGTCTGTGATAAAGCTCTTGTTCAGAGGAAAAGAAAGTAGCTGGTATGACAAAAAAAACCAAACATTTTCAGTCATAAAATACATATGAAACAGTCTTATTCAAAAGAAGCCAGAGAAAATAAGTAGGGAAGCAAATAGTTTTCACTGTCCTCATGCTTTTTTTTTTTCTCATCTGGAATTTTGTTTTTTAAAAGATTGTATATATTTGTCACTGGATTTGAAATAAATCATTAACTTGGAAGCATTACATATTAATTTATAGTATAATTTTCATCAGTGTCATCAACCAGCAAATCACATCATACCAACTTTCACATAACAACAGTAGTGGCAGAGATTGCCATGCAGCACTCTGGACAGTGCTGCCAGCAGTGCTGGTTTGGCCAAACAAAGCACAGCCATTGTTTCATGAGACAGAAAGAAACTGCCATCTACAGCCACTAGTTTTACTACTACTACCTCTCCTGTTCCTTCTCTTCCTATAACTATTACTTCTACTACTACTACTACTACTACTACTACTACTACTACTACTAC
>JBCAUA010050898.1:0-25636 GCA_038406235.1 Peronia verruculata
CACACACACACACACACACACACACACACACACACACACACACGCACGCACGCACGCACACACACACACACACATACCACACATTCAAACTAAACCGTTATTTTCACAAAGGAGCGGTATTCCAACAGGAGGATACCAAGCAAAGTATAAAAGACTCGAACTGTGACTTGACACTGCATTAGATCCATATAAAATTCGAGACTAGTTTACGAGAAAGGCGAAAGTGAAGATCGTCGCCAGCATTTTAAAGAAATACACTATTATAAACTATAATTACATGTACAAGTATGTTGAAAATTAACTGAATAAGCCTATTCTAGAGCTCACGTATAAGACGTAAGTAAAAATAAGAAAAAATAACTGTTCAAGAATGGGATTTGAAATTATAATTCAACACACTGAATTTTTCGACAATGAAATTTAACACCTTGTTGTTATAGAATTAAGATTGATAAATAACTTAAGGAGATAATAACCGTGCGGAGAAGATAGACGAATGTTCTTAATAAATACTGCAGATTGAAGGTGGAGGTCATTAGTTTTCACTTCCGGGTCAAAACTGATCTAGATCTAGTCACTTAGGTAGATCCATAGTCTGTGGGTAGTTCTAAGTCTTGGTAAGTGTCGAGATACGCGTTAAACAAACAAATAAAATTACTCAGATTTAGTTTTTAGCTTCATAATTTTTATTGTTCTGAGTGCAGAGCTTATATTTCACATTTCTGTCATCTTCAAACAGGACCTTGATTCGATGTCAATGCAGATTGTTACCAATCGCCTTCCCTTCTTGGTATTTTCGCTTATTCACGATGACGACAGTCACAGGCATCGGTCTTGTCTGTTAGTTCGTTTGAGGACATTAGATCTAATGCTGTCTTGACTTTTTTTTTTTTTTTTTAATATCTTTCAGAAAGGACATTTGATATGCATCTAATCTAGATCTAGACTAGGTCTAGAACTAATCTAGATTTAGAATTCCAAATCTAAATTTTTAAATCTAGTTCTAGATCTAGAGTCTAGATCTAGACCTAGAGATCTAGATTAGATCTAGACCTAGTCTTCTAGATAGATCTAGGGGTGAAATACCATCCGGCCCGCACACTTCAAAATCTACCGTGCACCCCATACGTCCTACTACTTTACTATAAATTTGCAAGACCAATTATACAAATCCGTAACTATTATGTTTGGGTTGATCCTCTTTTTTTTTCGTCGGAGCTAGGCTACATGTTAGCGTTAGGGTGGACACGCTCGTCGAGGGTCCCAGCATGTTAAACCAGCGGGGTTGTTCTAGGCTATTGTTATTTAGTGTGCGGGCCGTACGGCATTTCTCCCGAATCTAGAATTAATTCGATCATGGATCATAGGTATATAGAAATAGAATCTAGATCTAGCCCCCAATTGTGGTTTTCAGCACCAGCTTTTCAGCTCTGAATTCCCCAATTTTGCTTTTTCATTGATTCTGATGTTGATCTAGAATGCTATGTACATGTAGAACGTCATAAGATCCCAAAATTGATGTTTGTTTATATGACAGAATTTTTTTGACTTGACTCTAGAAGTGCGACCCAGCCAAGAAGGGTTACAACGCCCTGCAGCACGGCTTGGCGGGCTTGGCAATCTGGATCTCAGCGCTAGTGCTTAGCCTGAGAGTGTTGGTTATGACTATAAAGATTCCGCCTTGGCTTTGGAGTGACACAATGCAGGTCCAGATTGACCACTTGCTGACCAATGTTAGACCAATGTTCTTTCTTTAATTTCTCCCCAAACTCCACCCTTTCTTCACACGTGATAATATTTGCAATGAGCCAGTGATAGAAGGGATTATAGTTACAAAGACATTTCAGTTTCATATGGGTGCCAATTTTATCACCCCTCATCCCACAGACCATTCCCATTACAGATTTGCTCATAACCTGATGTAACTGCTTGGACGAAACTACTTCTCATAGGGGTGTATTTACATTCTCATAGGGGTGTATTTTACATTATAGAATCTTAGTGTAAACTGCAAGCTATCATCCCTGTAACCACGTGGACTTAGATTTTTCTTATTAGATCAGACCGGCTGACGTTGTCAGAGCAGCATGTGACTACAAAGAAATCTACAAGTGATCTAATGATTGCAAAGAGAGAGCTGAAGAGAGCTATCTGATATATAAACAAATAGATACATAGACTACTTTAGCTTTCATTCATAGCAATTATAGCTCACTTGTACTCTCAACAGCTTGATCACTGGTCAATGCGAAACTTGTTGAGTGTGTCAAGTGGTCAGGGGAATCAGCGTTATTATTCAAAATGGTATAAACAGAGACTGCATGTATTTGATACTCTCTCGCATTATCCTTTTGATTGTAGTTTCGGAGCACTTGAGAGGGCCATGTGGCCTTTGATTTCTGTTCTTCTGTTCCGTTCAAGAGGATTTTATCTTTGGGCATGGAATTTCTTACTGTTCTTTTAGGTAAAGTTTCCTTTACCTTGTGTGGGAGTGTCTGTTGAGCTGCACATACTTACTATGACAATAATTCTACAAAACTGAGGCCGATAAACTTCAAGTTTAAGTGTCATAGTGAGAAATATCACAGCGCAACCAGGAGCCCCCACAAATAAACACGGGCATCAAATGCGGGGATTCACTTCACCTGTCATATAAAGACATGGTTCGCAGTTCTTCATAACAAAGGAATTAAACGAACGGGAAAAGAGGAAAGATGATAATTGGATAGGAAGGCTCATGATCTGTTATAAGTTATGTTAAGTCCCGACAAAATTGTAAGAATGAACTACACCTTGACCTCACTAGAGCCGCCTAAACAAACCTCGCCTGACCTGGTCGGTAACCCGCTTCGCTCATTGAGGAGACTGCCGTAACATAAGGACTCCAGGGGCATCCCTTCTCTTGGGCCGCTCGCAGATCTAGAGTTAATAAATCTTTTCCCACAGTTATTCAACTATATGATACTGCTGTTCCATGTAGGAGAATGTTGAAGTACAGGGTTGCTAAGCATTTACATTTTCAAACTTTTGTTTTAGAGAGAGTTATAGAGAGACATCTTATAGAAAAAACATAAATGTAAAGGTTTTAGACTTTATGACTTTCAACCTAAAAAGAAAACTAAAAAATCTTTTAAACTGCCCACAAATGTTTGCACATATGCCAGCTATAGAGAGAATTATTTTGTTTTGGAGAGAGTTAATGAGTTATAAAGAGACATCTTATAGAAAAAAAATACAAACGTAAAGGTTTTAGACTTTATGACTTTCTGTACAACCTAAAAACAAAACATAAAAATCTTTTACGCCGCCCACAAATGTTTGCACATATGCCAACTTATATTGCTTGACATTTATGCCAATGATTTAGTCATTAAATGTGGCTTATATACTTCTAAAAATGCTACTTCCTTTGTCTAGAAAATACACCAGGTGTTGGAGCTTATAATCTAGCAGGTGATGGCAAGCAAGGCTCTTTGAAAGGTATGAAGTGTGAAAAAGCCTTTGTTGTTTAAAATATTTGGTTATGAATTATCAAATAAAAATAAGAATAAAATTATTCATTTATTTTTGGTCTACAAAGAGCAGCAAACATCAAGCGCTTTTGAAGGTCTCATATTTTATAGTGATGCATTTTGGAACAAGATGAATAAAGTTTCATTGATTTGGCACTGATTGAGGAGGGGAGGGGGACTTCCTGGTCCTCATAGTAGAACTATGGAGCAGTAGCAGTCACAGTGCTGGGGGATGGATGTATGGTGAAACTGAAAGAAAAAAGAAAAAAAAAGTTTTGACATGGATTATGTGTGGGCAGAAAAAAGTAGTTTTGCAAAAAGACAGCATGGACTGTGTCAGCTCCAAGGCAGGGCAGATGGTATTCTCTCTGTTGGTTTCTAGAGTAGATGAGGTGGCCCAGGCACGCTGCCTGGCCTCAGGGATGCCAGGAGTCCCTTGCCCGAAGCAAGAACTAGGTTGTAGATTGCAGTGATGCCGACACTTTTCTGCCTCAGTATCAAACATCATTGAATCGGTGCATGGGTGTAACCACCCGAATTAGATAAGTCTGCCTGTCTGTGATGTCATCCACTATATCAGGTAGTGAGTGTGTGCGACATGCATTTTAGTAAATGGACATTTATCAGCAAAGAAATATTGTTTTATTTCCTCTTTTTAAATATATTTCTCAGCTTCGTGTGTGGCACAAGCAGGTGAAATGGTTCTAATTTCAAAGCGGACCCTATCCAGAAAATTAAAATGCTGCTGGCCTTGGTGACAGAGGAGTTAACTTTAGATGTAAATATTTTGGCTCAGAAAAGTCACAGCTAAACAGCTTTTTTTTCACTGTAAAACACACTCATTTTTTTTTTTTTTTTTCTGTTGACATCAGAAACTTTGTGTATTAAAAAATTTGACATCTTACATATTTCAGCTGCTTGCATGACATATCGATATTTAATGTCAAATGATGATTTGTCACTTTGTTTTTATGTCTAGATTTGGACCGCACCAGATCTCTAAACAGATTGGAAATATCAAGCAAACAACTGAAAGAAAAAGGTATAGGTGGTTTCATCATGGACCGTTTATTTGTAACTTATACTCTGCTGTTTACATCAGCAAGATATTACATACAGTGGAACCCTGATAACACACCCTTGGGACCAAACTTGAAAAGTTGTGTTATCAGAGTGAGCATGTTGTCAGGAATCAACCATTCTTCTTGTACAAATGCATGTTGATTTTCAGGAATATCAACAAAAAAAAATAGGCCTAGGAATACATCTGGAAAAAAAAACAGAGCATACATTTATTATATATATGTACTTATGAAAAGGGTAAATGTATTAGGCACACTTATAAAAAGCTTTTTTTCTTTCTTTTTTTTTCCTTTCCTTCTATTGGAGTTTAAAGTCTGAAACATTTTTAAAACTTGGTAAGTGAGTCCTGGTGCTCAGTGAGATAGGAAATGTGATAATGCACGACACATGGTGATTCAAGAAGTGCTGGTCGGTGCTGTGTTGTAGTGTAGTGTATGGACCAACAATGGTGAGTGCCACAGTCATGGTTGAAGTTGGAGACAGAGGAACAATAGGTGGACTCAAGTAAGGTCCAGGTTAATGTAACACCATGAGTCTTGACCATGCATGCATGCTGGGATAAGAAAGAAGTTGAAAAGGGTGGGCCAACATTAGGCTTAGTATTACTATTATGTAGACCTAACGGCAGCAGCAGTGTAGATATTAGGGAGAAAGCGGGCTTTTCAGTGTTTCACAACATATAGTTAGCGCGTATGACGGAATCAGTTACTGTCCAAATGAGCCAAATTTACTGAACCGGTTGAACATGCAAACCTGAGTATGTTATTGAAAATTTATTAGTATGTTTAAAAAGTGGTTGAAACCGGACTTCGTGAGGAGGTTGTGCTAAACATGATAAGCCATGATCATGCTAGAGAGGTTTCACTGTGCATGAATATGCAGTTCTAGCAAATTGCTGTATATGTATATATATATACAGCAATTTGCTGAAGCATAAATATTTATGAGCTAATTTAGTTCTCTCTACAAATATATATATATTTTTTTTTATTTTTTTTTTTAAAGACAACTGATAAATGTAGCTGTAGAAAATGAATTAAGATGGCACTGGTTTAATAGGCAACAAAATTCTGTTGTGGTCAAACTTTCTCCTTTTGCAGATCTTTTTAAGAAAATATCATTTTGTTTTAACTCACATGAAGTATTGTCATATTTAATTGCTCTACACTCTTGTAAAAAACATTGGTTAGAAATTGTGAGCAGATACTTGGAAACATATCTTTATAAACTATATTCTGATTCCAAATTTAATACTTGCCTAAACATTGCAGGACTTGTGGCAGCCAATAAAGGAGAACTGCCCAAACATGTAGAAGATCTTCATTCCAAACTCAGAAATGCAGAGGAGAAAATCATTGACTTGGAAATTCTCAAGATGGGGGCAGACAAAAGCAGAGATATGTTCGCAACAGAAAGTGAGGCTTTGAAGTCACAGGTTCAGGATCTCCAAATTACCATCAAAGCATTGGAACAAGAGAAAGAACAACTGTTAGTGAAGCTGACAGGACTGGAGCAGGAAAATTTTAAACTGCAGAATGAAAATAAGGAGCTCATTTCAGAAAAATGTACATTGTCATCTAAGCTTGACAGTGTTATTTTATCCATAAATGCCATGAAGGCAGAGGTGACCCAGATGCAGGAGAAAATAAAACCTTTGGAGGAATCAAAAGATAAACTTGAGGCAGAAATTTCTGTGATTGAACAGGACAAAGCCTCATTAATACGGGAAAAAGATATTTTGGCAACAGAGTTAGCAAAGACCCAGATGGAATCAGAAGAGCTTAACAAAATTATTTCAGAATCAAAGGAACAAATTTTGTCATTGGAAAAGAATACAGAGACATTGAAGGAAGAACACAAACAAATGGCATCTGATATATCAACCCTGGAAGAGAATCTGTCACAACGGAACTCAAAATTGTCAGAATTGGAGGAAAAATATAAAGAGGAGCAGAATAGTAAATGTGCATTGCAGGAAGAGCTTGTTGGGCATGAAAATGATCGCCAAACTCTTCTTAACGAACGCAATAAATTGCTGAAAAATGTAGAAACTCTAAGCGGTTATGTAAGTAACTTTGAAACAAGAGTCGCAGAATTAGAGCAAAGTAAAGAAGAGTTACAAAAGTGCCAATCAGAGTTTGAAACACAGCAGAAGGCTTTTGAGGATAAACTGAAAGCATGTGAGGAAGAAAAGTCAAAGTTGCTTTTAGAACATACAAGTGCTTTAAAAGTAGTGGAACTAAAGATGAGCAGTGAAAATGCCAACGTTGCAGAGAAACAGAGACAGACATTTGATAAAAAATTGAAAGAACTAGAGGAAAAACATCAAAAGTTAAAACTCGAGCAAGACCAGGAGGTGGAAGAGAGAATCCAAGTTATTACTAGAGAGAAAGAGCAGTACCTGGTGGAACAACAGAGCAAATGGCAAATGCATGTACAGAATTTGGAAGAGAAGAATAGGCAGTTGAGGGAACAGCTTCAACAGTATTCACAGACATTGAACGAACAAAAGAGAACTTCTGAAGAGCAGCAGAGAATGAATATTGAAAAAATGAACGTGTTGGAAACGGAAAGAAATTCTCTGAGAAAGTCATTAGATGAATTGGAAGATAGATATCATCAGGAGATAGAGAAACGAGATGCCAGATACAAAGAAATTTGTGATGAGAAGACAAACATGGAAAAAGACTTTCAGGATTTTAAGAATCAGAGGCAATTTGTTGGCCAGGATAATGAGCTTTTGGAGCGGATAGATTATCTTGAACGTCAGAATGCACAGTAAGTGATAATAATCTCTGGTGATAGTAAAAATAGTACTGTGGTAGTGATACATAGTTTTCATACTTTATCAATGCACTCTGTAGATTCATTACTATTTGTTGGTAGATCCAAGTAAATAATGGACGTATAACAAAACTTCTCTGCAAATTGTGTAATGTTAACAGAAATCAGAACAACTGTATTCACATATGGATGTGACTTTGTTATCAGTCGTGCAGTACCCAATAGAGCAGCAGTTCCTAACCAGTGGGTTCAAAACTTTTGGGAGTAATTTCAACTCATCAGTTTTATTTTTTATGCTCTTACATATATATTTCTTGTTTTTGTTTCAGTGAAAAAAAAAACAACAAACAAAACAAAATATTTGTTACAGCAATTAAATGTCGTTAGCTGATGTTGTGAGTGTCTATATGCATGCCTGTGAGTGTATGTGCCTGTGTGATTGTGTATAAAATAAAAATGTAAAACAAAGCTGTTGAAAGTAGGGGGTTCATGGATTGCAGGCTTTTGGGAAGAGGGGTTGCAAAAGCAAAAATGTTGGGAACTACTGCAGTAGAGGATAGAATAGGTCTGATTCTGCGTTAGATGACAACAATGATTTTGACTTAAAATACAATTGGCCTTCTGGGTTAGGATTTATCTGTCTTCCTGCAGCTGGTGCTGTAAGTGCAAAAATGGAGCAACGCCATTTTTATGATCAATACCCTCAAAGTCTATTACTCTCCAAGTTTTCGTTCTTGCTTTACTTCTAGAATTATCTTTTATTTATTTTTAAAACTGTTTTGCAAGACTTCCTAGCTGGAATTGTATGGGTTTTTTTTTTTCTCTCATTAACTCATCCTTCATAGTTATCACTAAGATGTGTTTGTTTTTATTTTTCATTGTATGTACGTACAATCATTGCTGTTATTCTTATCATTATAATTTCTTGAATCTTACTATAATTTTGTCACTCGTAGGTATTTTGAGGAGTATGAAGAAGTTTTACTGAAGCAAGAGATCAGATACAATGACCTAGAGGAAGCAGCTGACAGAGAGAAAGCAGGGCTCAAGGACATGATCTCAGAAATGGAAGAACAAATTCAGAAGATGGAAGAGAGGATGGAGGCCATGATTGATGAACAAGAACAGGAGCAAAAGTTTGTCCAAGTTTTCTTTTTTTAACAACTGTATTTATATACCATCACAATTTAGATGTCTATTCCACAACTGCCAGCTAATCTGTGGGGTGGGGGGAGGATTACTGGCTGGCTATGATTAGAACTACTTTTGCGGGGGGGGGAAATCAGCAATGATCCTATCATCACATTAAAATTGGTACATCCGTTCAATAAAACAATTCTTAGCAAGTCAAATGTTTTATATGACTAACCAGGTTATGACAAATTTTATAGATGCGCTTTGTGGTTTACATTTCTTTTTGCTCTTTTGAAGTCAGTCTCAGATTACTGTTTTCTAAAATTATGAAGCTTCTGAAAAGGTTTTTGAGATATAATGATAAAATTTATCATTATCCATCTGTAATAGTCATAATATTTTGGGTGTTCATTATGCAGAAAGTAAAATTCAAACTATAAGAAAAAAAGATAAACAAAAACAGTTATCATTATGTACCCTGGCAGTAAGAACTAAGATGATTTTTAAATAAAGTATATGAGACAGGTAACCTTTGGTATCTGCATAGCTGGATAAGATTCATTTTTAATTTTGCATTTTCTCCACTCTAAAATTTAAAAAAAAAACTCTTGGATGCACTGAATCATCCTTGCTTGTTTTGTTTGTTTGTCCATTTGTAGTTGGAAAGCCATGTATGAGGAACTGGAACAGAAAATGGAGCCTTTCAAAGAAATCTTGGACAACTTTGAATTAGAAAAGAAACTTTTACAAGGTATTCTTAGTACATTACATTATGTATAGTGTTTAGTTTTCTTCCAAAGCAGATTTTGTTTTAGAAACACCTGGCAGAATTAGTGGTGTGTGTATGAACCAGGCATAGGATAGAAGTTTTTGAAACAAAGATCCAGAAACTAATTTGTACTACCACTGGAGTGTGCTAAAATACATGAGCACTGCATGTACCTGTCAGCAGTCCCGGACATAATGCTTCTCATGACACTGGTTACAGATATTTAGTGATTTTTGTCACTCATCTTTATATAAGGATGTCAAAGTTCTGACTCAGTTCAGCTGCCGACCTTTGTTGAGTTCACAGGACAATCGTGGGTTTTATAATAATTTGTGATACAAGATCCGCATGATAACAGTGAAATGGAAGTAGGTGTGCTTTGTGTGAGAGTCGAACTGTTGGTTGGCAGCTGTTTGAAGACTGAAATAGAAGTTCGTAGCACTTAATTCCTCACACCTGACAACATGTGGTCCAATGATTGCATGAGAGTCGTTGACTGGAAAATCAGCTCATGAGGACTGACAACAACAACATAATCATGGTCATGGTCTTAGAAAGACTAATGCAGCAGGCTACTAATCGTGACCTAGATCCATATTAGCAGATCCATAAGAGCTTCACTGACTCTGCGGGTAGCCCCTCGGGGTTTGCCAACTGAAGTCGATGTGTGAAGGCATATGGATGGCATGGGTTCTGTCCTTAGCCATCGCTAATAGGGCAGCCCAGGCAGGTTCTCTGCTTCCTAATGGGTAGCTCCTATCTCCACCTTTTCGTGGTAGCTCTTGTGTTTCAGGGTACGTCTTTACCCTGTAGAGCAGACAGAGAGGTGTCGCCCTAGCTGGGGGATTATCCAGCTTTGGTCCTCTGCCTGGTAGGTGTCCATTGGGTAACCGGACTTTCACTATCTCCGGGGCGTAGACTGCTGCCCGGGTGGGCGAGTTGTCAAACGCTGGTTCGCCTCGGCCTGACTCGGGCCATGAGAGAGGTGGGGGCCCAGTGATGAAGTCCGGGCGATGAGAGAGGTGGGGGCCAGGTGATGAATTCCGAGCCATGAGAAAGGTGGGGGCCCAGTGATGAAGTCCGGGCCATGAGAGAGGTGGGGGCCAGGTGATGAAGTCTGGGCCATGAGAGAGGTGGGGGCCCGGTGATGAAGTCCGGGCCATGAGAGAGGTGGGGGCCAGGTGATGAAGTCCGGGCCATGAGAGAGGTGGGGGCCAGGTGATGAAGCCGGGTGTAAAGGTTCATGCTGCCTCCCTCGGCCTGAGGATTAGAAAAAGCCAGGAAGTTCACCCCTAGTATATATCTGTCAGGTAAGCTAGATAATTCTAGCCAGTGGGAGTGCATCCCATAAATTGCACTCTGGGGAGGCATTATATTGCCTCCCCTCAATCTATGTCTGGAAAAGTGTGCATGGAGGGTCCCCGGGCCCTGTATGCAGGTAGTGTCGGCTGCGATGCCAGGAAGGTTGAGGACTTCGCTGCGGAGTATGTGGTGGCCTCCAGACTGTAGGCTCCGGTAGGGATACATTGAGTCCTCGAACTTGGAGCTAGACAGGAAGGTCCCTGGTAGTAGTGATGGGGGGACTGCTGGGGCGAGCTCCTCCTATGTTTCTTTCGTGGCACTTGGACTGCAGAGAAATTGGAGGAGATGGTAAACAAGTGCCGCAGGTCAAATTGGTATGTGGCGCTGTTTGCCCTCCTAGTGCCAGGTAGCTTGATAAGGCCCTCCCCGCTTTCTAATGAGGAAAGCTCAAATCAGATATGGTCCGGATTTGGGGGGCACGCCCTGATGGCTTCCCCCCTTTGCTTACTGCCTTGTGTAACAGGGCTCCCAGCCCCTAGAGAATCCAGCTGTGGGGGTTCAATTCTGCCATGCCCAAGAAATTGACAAAGTGCCTTTCTGTTGGAGCCTTCACGGGGATTTGCTCGCATAGGACGGGCAATTTATCCCTGCTGGCTTTGCAACCTGATGTCCCCCTGGTTGTTGCCGCCCGTGGAAAATGATTTAAAGTACTCCGATCAAAGAGTGCCAATACATGAATTTTTGGCCTGGATCAGAAGCAAGTTAAGTCAGGGGGTGGGTCCTATGCTGAACTCCTCCCTGAAGTACAGACACTGGCATTATAGGTTACACATTACATAGCTCCCTAGTAGCCTAGTGGAGCCCTCCACCATTTCACCTCCACATTTACACCACAATGTAAGCTGCTAAGAGCCCTGCTAGCTCATAGCTCACCTGGGATTAGAGTCACAACAGATCCATAGTTATGCTCAGTGATTATGATGATGGCACTGCCTGTGGGGTCTTTTCAATATTGGAATTTCCACTAGTTGTACATTTTTATAGTCCCATCTCAAGATGTTGCGAAACCTTGCAAACTTCTCTCACAACAGTGCAAACTTCTCCAAGCATGAAAAGCCTAGATTTAGTAGGGGTTTTTTTTTTTTTTGTTTTTTTGAAGCGTCATATGTAACCAGACAGCCAAACTGCCATGATAAACTACAGGGAGGGAGCAAAAATTTTCCAACCTTTTTTGTGCTAACAGTTTGACAGCCCTGTTAATATATCTTTTAAACTTAAATTCATGTACATGTACACAATAGGGATTAGTGTTTGCCATGTGTCTTGTGAAGTTTCACTGTGCATAAAGAGTAGAGTGAAGAGAAGCTTTCAGTAAAGATTTTTATAAGCAACAGGAAATTTGCTAAGGTGCTCCAAAGGTCCTTCCTATGCTTGTCCTTGTATCTCTTGCTCTCTTCACTGAATGCTAATTTTTTATGCATGTATACTTTTTTCTGTTACTGAATAGATCGAGACAAGTATACAAGTGAGCAGATTGAAAAATTGACCAAAGAGGCCATCAAGAACATGGGTCATCAGAATCATAAACAAAAGGTGAAATATGTGGACAATCTCAAGCAGGAGAATATCAACCTTCACAAGGTACATTTCTATAGTTTCATATATACCGTTTTCCAGGTATTGGCAACAAAGAATGACAAACTATTTTAGATTTCTAGATTTGATGTAGTTAATATTCCTATCCTTTAGATATGTGTTATAGTTTAATCATTTTTCTTCATAGAGTTTATCAGAGACTTGTCCAGCATCTGTTTAGCACATAAACATTTGCTTTTCTCAATGTTAAAATCATTTCAAGAATCATAAAGGTAAGACAACATGATGTTGATTTTGTAATTCTACACGTAATGACTAAGCACTTCTGTCTGCCCTTAATGTATTCCTTATGTAATTATCCTTCCTATCTTTGCTTTGATTTTAGAAAAACTACTCATAATATACCATTTCCAAGAAAACGTATGAAGATTCCAGTGGAAAAACCAGATAAGTCACATTTCCTACAAACGGACAAAAACAAATTAAAGTTTAGAAATCTATACTTTATCACTCTATACCCTTTTAAAAACACTTTTTAGCAGAACTTACAGTTTTTCCAAATTTTAGTTCTGGTTAACAAATCTTACCAATGTGCTTTATAATGTCAGGGCAACAACTCATTTTTCACAAAAATGTGACCTGTCTGGTTTTTCCACTTTATTCTTCATAATTATGACATTGTGCTTTTCATAATATGCTTTTTATTCTGTTATATCCTATACAAGAAAAATATTTAAAATAAAAGTGAATGCTTAATGTCTATAACAAACCTCTGGGAAGACAAAAATTATGGTTGTGTTCATAACTTCTACACTGTTCGTTTGTAGAAATTCCGAGAAACACAACAGGAGCTCTACCGTCAGACTGCTCAGGTTAAAAAATACAAGGAGAGGTTGGAAAAGGTAGAAGGCACAAAATTTGAAGACAAGAAGAAAACCCCTGCAAAACCAAAAGTACCTCTGAAAGAAGGTAACCTATGATTATTATTCTTGTGTTTGTGCCTCGGCTGAAACTTCAGATTCTCATGACCTTATGAGAACATAATAATATTAGACTTTTAAAATATAAATATCAGTTCTTGTCAGTTTTTGTCCACAAAACATATTAATAGAATATCAAATTTCCAACTTTTGTCTGAAATCTGACTTTCTGGTTGTGGCTGACTTTTCCGCTTTTGATCGACCAACTGCTGACTTTTGCTCAGCCCACTAGACAATTGTGGTTTTATAGTAAATTTTAATAAGATGCAAGTCCCACATAATAATAATGAAACAGACAATATAATAGAGGTTTGTGCATGGTCCGGATGACAGCTGAACTGGTGTTCGCCTGCAATTTACAGCACTAACCTCACTGGTGTCACTCCTGAAAAGAATATTGTGCTACCGTTTTGTAGCTTTGTAATACACTATTGCAAGTTTATTATTCCATTATTATCATCTTAGAATAGCATCATACTTATAAAGCTCTTTTCAGGTTTATGAAAGTAGAAACACAGATCTTTATGCAACAATTTTGTGTGGTCAGTTTCAGATGGATACATTCAGTAGTTTTCAAGTCCATGAGCCTTGGGTTTTGTTGCAGATTTATAGTATTGATTCATTTTCGCGAGCTCGTCTATCATGTAGAGTGTTAAATTCCCAGTATGAGACTACAGCACTGTGCGGCCTTAATTAAAGATTCCAACACAATGAAATACATCCTTGCACATGTGAAGCCTACGCACATGCTATAGGAGCACAGCACAATGTGCCCAACCATCCTGAAATAGTTAGTATGGGTGAGAGTCCACCTAGAAATTAGTCTCAACTGGACAAATGCTGGTTGTAACAGAGCCTGTGACCATGCAACTATATTATATAGCATTGGTCTGCACAGACAAGTGAAGGGCACAGATAACAGGCAGTTACCTTTTTTACTTTTATGATGAACTTCTGTCAGCCAGAACATGACTTGATATAAGAGGAATGATGGTGAAATAGTGTAGTTGTAGAGGATTTTATATAGAGTGACCAAAAAAAGTATGTCAATATAAGAACAATGTCGATGTCAGTGATGCCAATATATAGTGGAATCTTGCTAGCATGATCATGGCTTAATATTAGCCACCATTTAGCATAACCTCACAAAGTCTGGTTTCAACCCCTCTTTAAACATACAGTGGAATAAGGATGAGTCGATGCTCGTGGGGAATGAAAAATTAGGTCGACTCATCCGAAGTTCGACTCATCCATTTGTCGCTAAAGATTAGAAAACTAGACATTATTGAGTGTCCTATTGTCAGGCATTATTATTAATAGTTACTTCCCCTTACGCATTCTTTCATCAAGCATCAAACTTGTCTCTTCCATTCATTTATTCATTTTCAGTGAGATCGATCTAGCTTTTGATTGATTTCTAAACTAATACACATATTGTTATTGATGTTCATTGTCATGGACTGTTTCACTGTTGACTGACGATGTCCACCGCTCCCAACCCTGTCACCTGAATATTCAATCATTGTCAATCCAACACAATCGCCGCACGCAGCTTCGTCGCCTTCAAATACTTCTCCCACTGCTACATGTTATGTTATGAAACACTGCACATGTAGATCTAGTAGGTCTAGCTTTATACTAGGCCTTTTTCAAGAAACATTACATGTGATGAATGCGGGCGTGGTGGAGAGGGTGCAATACCTCGCTGATCTCATGTTGATTGTAATAGCTTAGTGAAAAAGTGTAACTAGGTCTAATCAACCAAATCGCGAGTAACAAGAAGAGGGGGAGGGGGGAGGACTTTTTTTTCTTTTTTTTTCACAACTCCTTGCCACCCTCTAGTCCAGTGAGCAAGTTCCCCACGGTGAGAAGAACAGCGGCCGAGATCCCGGGGTTTTCTTGGGGTAACGTCTGCGTGTGAACTGCTATATGGCCAAAGAATTACCCACATCAAAGACGATTGGCGATATTACGTTTCCTACCGTTTGCAGGGATGTGCGGTGTGGGTACGAAACAGTCATGGCTATACGGGGAAGATCGTGGATGAGATGTGAAAAGGAGGAGGAGACAATGGCCGGTTGGCCTCTGATCACATAGTCTGACTCAGTGAAAGAGGGTCTAGCCCTGTTTAGTGAATTAGTTTGACAGTTGAAATTATCCTATAGCCGTGCTATCATTTGATGGGAGGGGGAAAAAAATGTTGAGATGAAGTGCTGCACAAGCTGAAATTAGTTACATCGACTCAAGCATTGCATTTTCCTTTGATCTTATAAAGGACGGTGACAGGAAAAAAAGATCGACTCATTAGTGAATACGCATGAGTTGATGTCGATTCATCAGTATGATTTTTAGTAAAATAAAGAAGCGCCGGGACCCATTCCAAGAAAAAAGATGGACTCACCTGAAAGTAGACTACAAGAGTTCGACTCAGATGTAGTCAACTGTACTAATTTATTTTCAATAACACACTCAGGTCTGCGTGTTCAACCCACATAGAACGTTTGGTTCATTTGGGCAGCATTTGTTGTCAGGAGATTTTCTCAAATCCAGCCTCTATATCTGATAGGACTGAGATAAATTTCAACACTGTGGATACCAAAAGACTCTATATATTTGGATTGCCAGTTTAAGGATTTCATACTAATTACCAACCTACAGCAGGTGCAGAATGGCACTGAGACATAGGCATTAATCTCTACAACAATAGCAGGATTAGGAATAGAGCATTAATCTTATCCTCTCTGTCTCTCTTCATCACTGATTTTGTAACTTTAAAAATGTGAGTGCCCATTTTCATTGCTTTTTCTTTCCTGTGGATATCAGAATTAATTATTTCCTGTTTTTAAATTTTATTTGATGCAGGAAACCGATAATTTGTAATGTATACGACAGTACAAGGATACGACAGTACAAGGAAACAAGGAAAGCTACACTTAGGGAGAAACACGGAGGTAGCATGTGAACAGCACAGCAAGTACAAGTTTGACTCATGGCATGAAATGGCTGACACACTCATTAGTTATAACTTAAGAGATTTGCACTTCTCTTTGTAGTTCTTGGTGCAAGATTGCATGTCATATGTAAATTCTCTATCAGGTGAGGTTGTTTTAAAGAGAGCAAAAAAAAAATGCTGTTGTCTTTTAGAGTTAATCTCGCCTAGATTTGTTAAGCATAAATACATCAAATTGACTTTAGCAGTAAATGCATTTCAATTTATTTTAGATAATGACAAGAAATACCTTGTTTTGTAACTTTATTTAAAAAGTTACAGATGTTAAGGGGCTATTTCTTTGTTCTCTAAAGAGCAGCAATTTTGTTTTATTCAGGAACCGGATTATCTTCAGGTTTGTTAGGAGTTGAGACATTCTGTAGTTGATGTAATGAATTGTAACAGAAAAAAAATGTAATATTTGCCATGTGTATATTTGCTTTCACATATATAATGCTCTTCAACATGCCATTTGCATGAGGATGCCTGTATATATAATATATATGTCTATTTAGATATTTTTTTAATTTAATGTGTTTGTAATGTAGTCAGTAGATAGGCATAATCACATTATGTTGACCAATGACCAGAATAATGACAGTCATGCATATCTGTGGAAATACATATATATAGTGTTGGTAAGGACCAGACATATATTTTTTGCCAATGCTGTCTTTATTGTATATTTTAAATAGGGAAAGGGGCACTCAGGAGTTTGACATTGGAAAATTTGTCATGGATTTTATGTGTTGATGCCTAACCAAATGATGGAGAAAAAAAAAAATGAATAAAAATTCAATGCAAGCTACATTTTTCTGTTTT
Source organism: Peronia verruculata (assembly GCA_038406235.1). Taxonomy (NCBI): domain Eukaryota; kingdom Metazoa; phylum Mollusca; class Gastropoda; order Systellommatophora; family Onchidiidae; genus Peronia; species Peronia verruculata. The sequence goes on from JBCAUA010050898.1 coordinate 16,972, forward strand.
CAGTTTCTTTTCTGAATATTAAAAAACAAAAAAATATTATGCAGACAATGAAAAACATTATTTTCTATTGTCTCAATGTATAGTATTTCCCTGATAAAGAGCTAACTGAGCTAGAGAATTTGGCTAGCGTTATCAATTTGATCAACATCCACTTCATCATATTGTTTTTTTGCTTTTGTTAGCATGTTTGATTAGTTACTGGTTAGACAGTTGGGTTAGTTTTAAGACATTTTTATACAATGTATAGTATGTACATTAAGAATCTCTGTTTCCATGTTTTAAAGGCCAGTTTATATGCAAAAACTGATGCCATAGAAGGCCGAATTATTCTGGTCGGTTGAATTTTCAACAAAACTAGGAAGATCAGCTGCTACTGTTAGTTATGCAAATGCTTAGAAGAAAACCTGAGCACATTATATATAATGTTAGTTCATGAGTGAGAGGCTGCCAGCACTAATGAAATTTTGTCAGCCACATAAGATTATGTGATCTGGCGGCTTGTATTGAGCATATCCGCATAAAATGAAGTTGAATACAACTACAATATGGATATGATTTGAATGATCTTTCATGTTTTTTTTTTTTTTTAAATCATTGGGAAACATTTTCACCATTTCTTAAGTGTTTCACCACAATAGAAAGTGATCTTCTACAGCCAGAATGTATATAAGCAGATTAAGCCTATAATGGAAAGGACATGTATTTAACTAATGGCAATAGTAATAAACATATTGTTATTGTGTGACCTTTCTGTCCAAAAATGTACATGTTACATTTGATGGGAAAAGGAATATAAAAACAAAAAATGGAGGCTGGAGGGCCCATGAAATTGAAAACAAGCAAAAATAGCAGCTTTTTCAGTTTTCACTGTGGCATCTTAGTTGGGCCGAATGCTATCCATTTTTTTTTATATCCATTTTTCTGTTGAACAGTACATGAATATTCAGCATTCATTTGCATTTCCAAGAAAAAAAGGCTGACTATGAAGAAATAGTATATGTTGTTAGTATGCCAAGATATATAAGCTTTAATTTTTTTTCCTGTTTCAGTTTCAATATACCTAAGGTATGTTTAGGAACTATGAAAAGATGTATATTATGTAACACTATTCATATTATAAAATGCACTTGATTTGCCCTTAACATTTAATGTCACAGCATTATGTTTTCTATCTTTTTTATTTAAATATTGAATCATTAATTGGAAAAGTGAAATTTTGTGTCTGAATGCAAAAACAAGATTAAGCAATTAACACATACCAAACTGGACATTGTGGTGCCTTATACTTAATACTTTTATGCATTAGCTTTTTTCAGTGAAAGCCTGTGTGTATTCAAACCTGTAGTAATTTAATGTTGTAGTTGTTCTAGTTTTTGTTTCATGTGGAGAAAAAAATTTCATGATGATACTTCAATAGCTATTTAGACATCAAATTCATGAAACTGCCAGTGATAATACCACTGAAGTATAAAATCTGTAAATGAATGATTATACAGTTGGAACCATTTATAACAGGGCCGCTTATAACAGGAAATCACTTTAGAAGCATCGATAATCCCCATGTCGACTCTTTTTGGCATTTGTGAAATATTATCTCACTTATATAGCAGTATTCTGTGACAGTCAAATCACCTACAACATCATATCTATTCTGCTACGCGCTGTCAATATAGTACACCTGTATCCCTATTGGTACGCCAAGACTGCACGAAGCACTTGAAATGGGTTAAGTACACTTATCCACATAATAGTTTGACTGCTATTATTTTATCTGCTTTCTTCACTGGATGCGTTCTAAAGAGGGACAGACGACGAGATCAGCCAAGAGGTTTGGGGGAAGAGAGAGGAATGGTTCATTCATAATTCTTAATATGCTTAACAATAACAAAATAGGCTGAGGTGGAGGGCCCACGCAGATAAAGAAAGGACTCAGACATGTAGCTCTTAATGGTAGGGAAGATAAACATGCACATGTGTATCTTAACTATTCACTGACCATTTGGTCCAGTTGACCAATCACAATTGAAGAAAATTGATAAGTGCAGTTGCATGTGGGACATATTGAGATGTTGATAGCATATGCAAAGGATCGAGTATGCATAAAGGGATTGGTATAGTAGGAAGGGAGCAGGGGGTTGAGGTAAAAGGATACCTTTGATCTTTTCAAATTTCATGCTCTAAGGTGGCACAATACTGATCTTATGATTGGTAATTCATCCGTGGGTGTAAAACACCAAAATCATGACTAGAAGAGTAGATCCTGTGGCACTCTCTCAGCCACACATGGGTGTAATGCATCCAGGGCCTTCGAGAGAAAGAAAACCACCCGAATGAATTTAAGTGTGTTTCTGTGAAAAGAACCTGCCAAGCATTGGCGGCAGGGAGAGGGTGTTGCGATCACAATCATGTGTGATCAATGTAAGGCTATTACAATTTCATTGCTATTCAGTCTTATAGCCACAAAATCATGGCCTTTGCCTTTTCAATCACACACACTTACACTAACTTACAGACATTTGGTCAGCCAAATCAGTTGTGCTTGTTAAGTGTCTTTGAAGAGGTGAGTATTGAGAATTCAGTAGGTCTTTTCCAGTTTCACACTGCAAACTGTGAGGGAGCAGAAGATCATCAACATGTTGCTTGGATTTACTAAAAATCTAGTTTAGGTTAAGGCCTAGTAATCTAGTATAATTAATAATGAATTCATCAACACTAAACATCTCAAAGCAAAAGAACAGATTTATTGCAGGAGTTCAAAGGACACTGATTTTTGAAGTTGGTAAGTCAGACAGCTGAGGAAAGTGCATGTTTGATGAAACAACGTAATCTGTAATTAATGAGATAATCACCCACAGGAGGTTGACAGGTGAAACAGAACGTAGGTGTGGTCTTTTGAACTTGACTGTCTAATGGCGAACTCATTCAGAGGGAATAATAATGTAACTAAACCACAGGCATGCTATTTATATAAAGGACATGTTTGTCTCTGAACAAAATTGCTTTCAAGGGTTGTGTCCACTGTTTCAGAATGGTCTTTTTAGTTACATGTGTATTGCAAAACAGTGATTCCCAGGATATTTATTGACCATTCTGAAATGTATTATGTCAAACAATATGGTCACCAAATTTCAAGTTCCCCTGAAATTTTGTGGAGGAGGTAGATTTCAAAGTTAGCCGTTTTAGAGATGCCGAATTCGATGGAAAAGGTTAAGATATTTGTCTCTGATAATAAGATAACCCCCACCACCCACATACACACACGAAACATCAATCGGTACAGTGAACCATCTGAGTGGCAGAGCTCTATGGATGAAAATGTTTAGAAGTACATGTATGTAGTTAATTTAATAGCACTTTGCTGAAGAGGCAATCATGAATCCTGATTACACCTTTTGCAGTGACAACTTTGTATGATTAATATTCCCACATCTTCTCAATTCTCCAAACAAAAACTATGTGTATAGAGTCATAACATTCTATCCAATTACACTAAAAACAAAAGGAGACATAGCATACAGAAATAGACTTTGCATTTTTATTTTCATTAACAAAAAACAACATAGCCAAAAAGTTTTTAAACTGGTGGATTTTTTTTTTTTTTTCACAGAAACTATTTCACTGAGCAATTTCTGCATACATGTATTTGTTACTAACAGTGGACTTGTGGCAAATAAAGATGTGAAAAGAATATGTACATTGCATTCAACTCCTTGTTGCATGAATCAAAGTTAATGAATGCAGAATGAAAATGTAAGAAAGGAAACTGGCAAATAAAATCACAACTAACAGATGCAAGGACAATTACAATCTGTGTGATTTAGTGGTTTCTTTTCCTATTTTGTATAAGTGAGTAAGGCACTTATTTTGTGATATCCCCTGCAAGTGTGCGATGAATTTTGTGATGATGAAGAACAGCTGGTCCCCCCCCAGGAGGAAAAAATCCAGTTTGTAAGTACTTGTACACACATCAGAAATTTAAGTGCATGTGGACAATATAGACACTACACATACATTTTCTTAATTGTGGTCATTTCAATGAACAGTTCCAGGAAGTTATTTCATGATATTGTAATTCCATATTTTCTCAGCCCAGTCTTCACTTCTTTTAAGTCCTGGTTATTCAGATGCACATCTCTTCCTGAAATATTCTACTGACTCATAGTCATACAAATTGCCAATTCATTAGAGCATGATCTGTGTGCCATCTATTCTGACGAGGGGACTTATGAAAAAGTGGAATGACAAAACTGTCTTGTTACTTTAACCAGAGTTATGAGCTAAGCGGAAAAGAATATTCTAGAGATTTTACTTATAGTTCAGTGAAAGCCAAGCCATGATAAGAACAATTAATTAAATAACAGATAACAAGAAAAAGAGATTACATGTCAACACATAACAACACTTACTGTCATTGCCATTCGCTGCCCTGGATTGAGTAGTTTTTAAATAGAGCGAAAAAAACATTTACAAATTTGGCTATTGTGGTACAGTGATAAAAATCTTTAAGTGGCTATATGTTTATTTATAATTATATATGGTATTCAGGTTTGCAACATGTTACAGAGAATAGTTCAATTGTTATGGCCAGTTCCTATGAAATGGTCCTTACTTGTATAGTGCTCAATTTTTTCTTCCCAATCTGCACATAACTACACTACTTTGCCCATTTGCAAATGGGGTTCTGTTTATTTGCTATTCACTCTTACCCACCACTGCTTCCAACATACACACCTTTCTTTTCTTTTAGTCAAAATATGTATGGTTGGAAATTAAGAGGACATGTAGAGAAGGCTATTTTTCACATATATATATATATATATATCCCCTGATAAAATATGTTTTCGTAAATTTGTTCTATTTGCGGATAGTGAAGGACAGCAACAACATGTAATCAGTATTCAAAATATTCCCAAACAAGACCATTTCATCCATATTCATAATTCTCAAATCATCTCATCCAGAAAGTTGCTCCTTAGGGCTAAATATGAAAAAAAAAAAAAGTTTCATCCACAAGTTTCTCATTCAAACTGCCTGTGCATTTTCTACCAGGCACAACTGGATCACTATACATGTATATATACACTATACACAGTTTCAAAAAGAAAAATTAAAGGGCTTACAAAAGAACATTACATAGTATGTATAATTTAGTCACTTAGAGGCACTGACCATAAACAAGAGGTTCATGCTTAATAACCTCACATGTCCCGAGTTATTACACATGTATATGAATCCACAACTGGGACAAGCCTGAAACATTTACTGAATCAAAATCGAATTGTGCACGCTGATCAAAATATTAAAATGAGCAACACCTCCTCATTGTCTAAACAGTTAAATTTGTGTTAGAACTTTTTGAGCTGAATTGATATTAAATGATATTGAATATTTCATAATCTTGCGTTGATTCCTAACTTAAGAAAAAAAGTAGAAATGGTTTCTCCCCTGCTATAACTTTTTTTTTACATATATCTTTTGCCTAACTCTGAATAGGCTGAAATTTGCAGTGCTAATTAGTCAGTGTATGACAGGCTTTTGTATGGTACAATATTGAAGTGCCTTCATCCAAGTAGTAAAAAATGAATATGGAAAGGACAAATGAATTTCAAAATCTTTCTGTACCATACTAAGAATGAAAGATGTATGTGTGCCCAAACTGCTTCATGCTGTGTCAAAGTAATTAACATAAAAAAAAAAAAAAAAGCAATATAAAAGTTATCACCAAATGATGCAGGATAAAAATCCAAGATGACTACCAATATTATTACATTCATTTGTTTTTTTCACTTTTACTTCTTTCTCATGCCTCAGATCTGTAACACAAAAAACTTCCTACTGATATTTCTTTTTTTAGTAACACCTACCCTTATATGGGAAAAAATGCATGAATAAAGATAGCACTAAAAAATGTCATCTGTGAACAACAAAATTATGCATTTCAATATATATCTTTGAAAAACATTACACCAAATATACAAAACTATTCTGCATACTGTTCCCAGCCTCTGTGGTGTGATGGAAGCAAACAATTATTCTTCTGATGTACTGAAAAAAAAAAAGGTGTCTTGTACTATAGGGCAGATGGAATGTGCATATTGTGAGATTCTGTTTACTAAGATGAGCTGTGTTGTACAATGAGCAGAGACTGTTTTTGAAACATACGACAATAGGGTAGGGAAAAAAAAAAAAAAATGCTGCACTCTACAGATGCTGCCTTAAAATCAGCACATGACATTTGTCACTTTGTGCAACCAAACCTTTTCTTTATCCTGGCTGCATGTTTTTTTTTTAACGCTCACACATATGGGGTTTGGCTTAAATGCATAATATATTAAAAAATCACAATTTTAAAGTTATTTGGTCAAGTAGAAGTATCCCCTGACTCTATAAAAAATAAAAGAATATGTCCAGTGATGAAGGGTGCTGACAGAAGTAAAAGTTTGGGTAAAATGTCCAAAGTTTTCCTTTCATTTGACAGCTGTTCTCCATTTTACAATTTTGTCTACACTATAGGAGGAAAGAATGAGCAAAATCAGAAGAAATGAATAGTGATTCACAAATTTAAATACAATTAATGAGTATACATACACGTATGTCTTGCAACCAGGGCAAATGAGTCAGAAGTTGAACACGCAACGAAGATATACAGCTGTTTTGGGTCGTTTTTAACTACAGTCCGTGCCGGCTTTAAGCACGCCGGCATAAAACACGTTTCGGACTCAAGCACGCTAAAGGTCTCCTACCAAATTTTTGCTATATAAATTACACGCCTTTAAGCACGGTAACTTCGGCTTCAGGCACGCTTCATTTACAAGACAGTCAATACATGTACTTTCATGATGACCCATCGAAGTTCGAACGCCCTATTATGTTGTACGCGCAGGGCTTGGGGCGGGAGAGGCGCAGGCCCAACTTATTAAACACAGTCTGCCTGCACGGGAGAGGCGTACGCCCAACATGGAGACACACACACACGTGGAGAGAAAGGCAGAGAGTGCACACAGCCGCGCACGTGGACATAGGATCTAGATCTAGCCTGGGGCAAAGCTACACAGACGAAAAAGAGATCTGGGAGACAAGAAAGTGAGTCTGGCTGCGATTTCAGTTCACCTTTGCCCGTCGCTATCCGCTAATCCTGATTATGTATCACGCGCGAGGTGGGATGAAGGCGGTGGTATGAATAGTAAATGGCACAGGGGGCAGTGGTACTGGTACGCGTGGGGGGACGCAGTGGACTCGCGGATTCTGCATCGGGGGGATGACAGGACACGAAGATCGAAAACCCGCAGTTTTTTTCAGTGGCTCAACGGTCCCTGGCTTCCTGTGGGTAGGGAAGCCCGATGTCTAGCCTTCTCGGATAAGGGCCAATATATTTCGGAGGTCCCGTGTATACGTTACGCACGTTAAAGAACCCTTGGCAGTTGAAAACCGATGGAAGAGTAGGCCTGAGTGCCGCTGTGGGGGCAAAATTTCCAACTTCCAAATTTCTACCCACAAAAATTTCTCAGCGAAAATTGGCAACTTCTACAAGCCCAGATAATCCTACTTTCTTAGGATTGAAAGGCTTAAGAAAAACAACCCCATGGCCTTCGTGGGAGATTGTTTACATATAGGCCAGTCCGATACTGCCGGGCGACTTCATGTCTAAGACAAGCGTGCGCATCTGGATGTTGATATTTTAGTTGCTTTAACTGAAAGCTATACAAAGAAAACGTGTTTTGAACACCTCATACTTTCGAACAGGCAATTCGGATCAAGCTCCTTCGAGAGTTTAATCATTAAATTAATATCGCATTTTTAGAATAACGTCAAAGATAATAAGCTTTTTATTTGGAAAAAGAGAGAGAGAGGGGGGGGGGTTATGTGCATAGAAACACGTATCCACATGCAACAATGTTGTGTGCTAAATTTCATATGGATCTACTCAACAGTTTTCAAGGCCATCAGCCTACTGTGGGTTTTCCTCAGATTTATAGCACAATGTATAGATATTTTGACTTCGGGCAAAGTTAAGAATTAATTTAGAAAAAAAAAAAAAAAAATTCGCAAATTGTTCGAATCTATTGGATTACTACTTGCAAGCTATTGAAAGCAGACAATGAGACCCTTGGCAGTTGAGGGGGGGGGATTTGATCAAATACGGCCTTCCATTGTTTCATGTTAATCCCGAATACAACGGAGAAGATTTAGCGTGGAGGAGACAGTGCAGCTGGATGACTGTTTGTATGTTTGCCTATGTGTCTGCTTGCGTGACTTCAGTGACTCTAGCGGGTATTAGAATGACGTAACTCGCTTAAAGTCTGATTACAGTGAAGACGGCCTTGAACAGGTGGGAAAAATTCAGTCCAGCAGGTGAGGAACTCTGGCACAGTGGTGAGGCTCTGGCGGATTATCTAGATATATACCAAACAATGAAGGGCGTATTAGCTGGTGCTAAGCCAGGTCACCGTTTGGGTACACCATGTTTTTGTAGATCTTTAGGCAGATCGGATTCAAAGGTTTTGAGTGGTATATCACCAAGGAGAAAGAAGACTTTAAACGTTTGACAAGAAAGATAAGGTCTATATCAGTTCCAATTGACTATCGGCCTATCCATCCATCCATCCATCCATCCATCCATCCATCCATCCATCCATCCATCCATCCATCCATCCATCCACCCATC
>JBCAUA010050909.1:0-11630 GCA_038406235.1 Peronia verruculata
CTTCCGTGTTTGAAATGTAAACAACAGAATGGTGGGCGGACGCGGAAGCGAAACGTCATAAGTGAACGATCTATACACTGTTCCAACTGCAGCTGCCTGCCACTGGCAAACTTACCCTTGATGTGTTCATTTGTGGGACAGCCTGCAGAACCTGATCAATCACATCCACTGCCTTACAACCACAGGGATGGTTGGAAGGCAGTGGAAATACCCGCAAGAACACATTCACATCCTCTCTCTCCATGGCAAAGGACAAAAACTCAGAGAGGGTCGGAATTCTCTGCTCTAGGATCTTGTCTTTCTCAGCCTGTGTCAGCTCATCCACTGTGTCCCAGGGGTCTTCCTGCCAGGGGAGAGAGCAACCAGCATTAGTAAAACATTGAATGACAACACCAATAGCTCTAGACTGTTTATGAACATACCATCTACGGTAGACATTTGCAACTAACGCCTTGTCATAAACACCAAGTTATGGTTCGGGTCTACACTGCTTTGCTATCCTGTAGACTAAATAAAAAACTGCAATTTTCTTTTAGATCAGTACTATTGTCACAAAAGCCTCTGGGATTTCAACATTATTCTAAAATTATGACAATAATACATGAAGAGTAAATCTGCAAAGGCCTTTGCCATTTCAAATGACCTACAAATGACAAACATGTGGATAGCAATATACTTCTGTTAACCAGCTCTGTACTGTAAAACTCACAATAGGTGTGAGACAATTATTAAATGCTGTTTCCAAGCCCAGATTCATGAGCTTTTTGAACCTTATACAAAATTACTGCAAGCCTATATAGTTTCATTACTGAGATGTTTTGTTCAGTCTATTATGGTGCAAATTTTCAAACATTACCAGTTTATTGACCAAAGGAATACAAAAGAGGAAGTACAGGAATCTTACTGAGATAAACCACAGCCCAGCATTCAATGACTGCAAGGTGCTCATGTTGAAATGTGTTGGATTTGACGTTCTGTTTAACCCAAACTCAGACTCGACATTGGTGGTGACAACTAATGACTTGTAACTAAATAAGAATGGCACTCCATCAGCACTGCAGACAAAAAGTAAACAAAATCAATAACAAAATCTAAATATCCTAAAAATATCAGTCAACAAACAACTGTGAATTGCTCAGTCTTCAGAGGGAATCCTGATGGTGACCAATGGTCAAATATAAGGAAAGCTTCATTAATACTTTTCTCAATAGCAGTTTCCAGTACTTGTCAACGCAATAAATACTCATATAAAATTAGAGAATCCTCTTTTAAACTAAATTAAATTATACAATGACAAGCAGAATACAAACTCAAGAAATGTATTTAACTCGAAATTGAAAAAAAGCAACGTTACAATATGACTGCTTTTATCAGGGCCCCTTACAAATGTGAAAACTGGTATGCTATGGTTTCAGTGACACTATTTTGTAATCACTTTTGAAAGCAATAAAAAAATTTTAAGCTGAATTTTAGAAAAAATATTCTTTTGTTCCCACCGGTTTGTTCACTGACAGTTACTGAAATACACCGGGTGAAAAAAAAAAAGGGAAAATCTGAGATCATGTAACGCAGTAGGACTAGCTGGTTAGGCAATATATCTCTCTAGTTCTGGGTTTTCAATCTATAGTCACTACAATGACATGAAAATAAGTAACCTCTGTGGTTTACATTAAGAAGTAAGCAATGCCATGTAATGATCTTGAACAAAAACTCTTTAATTCTCAGATACTATTCTATAGTCACTACAAGAATATAGAATTATTCGTATTTCTATAACTGAGATCGAATAATGAGTTATATCACATAACAATCTTGCAGGAATAAATTATTTTAAGAGGATCTGCACGATGACTGTCATCTGCGTTAATAAATAATTACATATTATCATATTCCTCAGCTACATCCTACATTTCCTTCATTAAGTTTCCATGTGTCTTCTCATGAGTTACAAACTTATATTGAAGCAATGCTGCACATAGCATGTTCACTTTACAATACTTATGCTAGAAGATTCACTGACAATTAGTTGGAACTCATGGATATGCCATAGAGTCACAGATGGGTGAAAAGACAAGACTGAAGAGAGATGGTTGTCTGAAATGTACAAAAAAAAAAAAAATGTTATTTTTACCTGATTTGTATCTCTGTATAAAGGTTTCTCACCCCCAAATCCACAGCTTTTTCAAAGGCAAACATGGTGTTCTCTGGGGCATGCTGGCAAAAGAATACAATAAGTTAGGAATGTTTGTAATGAAATGATGGGACTTCTGGAACAGAAAACAGGGATTCCCAACCTGTGGGCCAAAAGCCTTGACAGAGGGATCACGTACCCTTACTAGAAGTGGCTTAGGATAGACTTAATTTAAACTCATCAATTACATTTTTTATGCTACATATACACTCTAACACGGTTCAAATGAAATCTGTGGGCAATGGAAATCATTTCATTCTGTTGCTATTTTGTTGTACCTGAAGAGGTTAAATTGAAACAGAGATGCAAGTGTAATCATCAAATACCTCCCCAGACCAAAAAACCATGAGACTGCACTCCCTACCTTATGCCTTAAGGCAACTTCATTTTCATTTTTGTTGTTCTTGCTCTTGTAGATATACACAGACATATAAAATATGTTGTTTTGTAACTGTTTTGTAATTTGTTTGTTATTATTCTGATTTTTTTTTTCTCTTCAATTCTTCAAGATTGTAGACTAAGCGGAGTTTGGAATGGTATACTTTATGCAGTTATCCAACTCTTTCAATAAACCTTCATCAACTTCACAAATCAGTATCCCTTTGAAGTGCAGCGATTCACCTGTTCACCTATGTTTTAACAAGTTTACTTTTGATGAATTCATCATTGATTGCCAGGCTAGATCTAAAAGAGCTTTATAGTCAACTTAAAGCTCACAATTTTCAATGTGAAACTGAAGGATACCTATCGACTTCTCAAAACTGCTTTCAAGACACACTGACAATCACAACTGGTTTGACGGACCGAGTGCCTGCAAGTGGAAGTATGTTTAGTGTATGATTGGAATGACAATGGGCAAACCATCCTCTGATACGGTTTACGGTGTACTGAGCCCTTCAGCCTCCTAGGGGCTGAATCCTCTGATACCGTGGTTGTGTGGCTATAAATAACAATGAAATTGTAATAAGTCTCACACATGCATGTAATTGGTGACATCATAGTCGACTGGGGCCACGAGCGACGGGTGTTGTGTGAAACGGGGGACGTAGGTGCATGATTTCTACGCGCTTGCACCTCAGGCCTTGCACTTTTTGTTTCATATCGCTGTGCAGTATAGCACATTGCAGGTGCCAGTACTTGACACGCTCACTGACAATTTTTGGGTCGGAGCTTGTTGTGTCATACTGCTGGACAGTATAGCACATTGAGGGTACTGGTAATTGATGCGCTCAGGGGTGACTTATTTATCGGAGGGAATTGGTCAAGTACCTGAGCTTGGTCTCAGTTATGCTTAATGGGAAAGAAAAGTGTGATCGAAGAAACGAAAACCGTTAATTATAAGCCTAGTTTTTGTTTCAGCCCATTGTTCTATTTCAGTGTAGGCAAAAGAAATTACATAGCAAAAAAAAAAAATGTTCCCGGAGATTCTTTCTTATTAACACAACTTTCATTTTAAGCATTTTATTAATAACCGTGTTAGTGTGTATGTCTTTGTTTTTGTTTCAATGTGTGTATGTCTTTGTTTTTGTTTCAATGTTTCTTTCCATCACAGATAATAAAATGTAAACGAAGCTGCTGATACCTAGGGGGCCACATAGGTTTCAAGTGTTTGGGTAGGGGGCTGTGAGTACAAAAATGTTCTAGATGATATTTTGTCAACCTACACATTGGCAGACTACCACTCTGTCACTCTAATACTTATATTCGTAAGTTTGTTACAACCACACTTAAAATCTTCACTGCAAACCCTATATACAAAAACTAACAATGGTCTGATCACAGCACTTGTTAAACAATTTCAGAGAGGCTATAAGAAAGACAAATTAGAAGTCTTTGTTAGGAAAACAAAAAACAGGAAGCACTAATCCCACCTCTTATACTATGTTAGCTTAATTTATCATAATTTATCTCATCCTACTGTGTCTTATACTATGTCAGCTTAATTTATCATAACCACGGAACTTATACTATTTATACTGGAGAGCTGACTGATGACATGACACATTTTGAGTGTGGAGCCATGCCCATGAGGGAAAGACATCTAGTTAATGCTGTTCACGAGTTCAATATGTCAAAAATGAATGAAATTCACACTGTCATCATCTCATGATTGCAAGTCTGTTGTATTCTGTCTGTGCTGTAGCTCTTAAATTAAAAAAAAATTAACTCATTTGTTCACAAGAAATGATTCACTAGATCAGAATAGTGGCCAACTCTGTGCGTAGCAAAGGACGCCAAGCATAGCAAAATAGCAAGACGCCAAGCATAGCAAAATAGCAACACCTCCATGACCATGGCATCCAGTGTCGGCACACGAGACACATTTCGTTAAGGCGACGTCATCAGTCCGCTCACCAGTATAATAGTATAAGCTTCTTGATCATAACTTATCTGATCCTACCTTGTCTGATACTGCTTTACCTTCTTTTATCCTATGTCATCTTATACATCTTCCACAATTTTATCCTAACTTATGTTATCCTACCTACTTTTATACAATGTTAACTTAATTTATCATTACTTATCCTATCCTTACCTTGCAGCTTGTCTTATACCCTTTTTTTTTTTTTTACCTTATTTTATCCCACATTGTCACAAATTATCTTCGTACCTAATTTTATCTTTACTTATCTTATCCTTTGCTATAGACTTCATCTTCCAACTCTTTATCTTAATCTCCATCTAGGACAAGCACTACTTACACTTGATGCTCCACCCAATGCGACTATAGTGGGTCTGGGTGGGGTGTGTGAACGAATCATCGGAGATTCAATCCCCATAGGGGACAGGTACAAGGCCAGCATGAGTGCGATGAACACAGACAACCACACCCCTTTAAAAACTGTGGAGTAACAGGTAACACAAAACCAAATCTATAATTGTGCTATTCAGATGATCTTCTTTTTAGCCTTTTTCTCCATCTCAAGAGGGCTTTCGTCCAATGAACATCTTTAAAAAAAAAAAAAAAAATTAAAAACAAAAAATTATAGTGCAAATCAACAACACTTATTTTTCAAAAGCTCCAAAGATAAATTCATATTAAAAATTAACAATATTAATAGTCAAATTGATTTGGAAAATTTAAGATTCTATGAAATCATTCATCACTGAAATAGAAAGATAAAAAAAAATAGAGAGAGAGAGAGAGAGAAAGAGAGAATGGAAGTATATTAAAGCTATGCTGATTATCATAGGCATTCTCTTCTGTCACAACACCCTGGACAGTTATGATATTGTTTTGCAGTGATCATTTAACCCTTTGAGCCCTGGTCACCAGTACATGAAAAACCCCTGTCCCTAGCCCCTGGCCCAAAAACATACATTTCTAGTATTATCTCACTCAAGTGGCAATAACACAAACACTACTGAAGATATGGCCAAGGCAGTTGAAAGAGATACTATACAAATGTTTTTACTACAACTCCCACTAGTGGCCGTATAGGCCTGGGGGGTAAATCTGTGGGGAATTTGACACTGGAAAATCTACCCGTGTACTGGGCTGTAGGGTTCAACGATTTAATTTCCTAACACCTCAACCCCACTATCTGAAATGGTGGGCTGGGCCTCCGAAATGGGAAAGGCTTGCATACCTGCACTGGATAATCTATGCCACTCTCGCGCCACCACCCATGACACTGCGGTCATGATGATCACAGCACCTATCTGGATGAATGGCCCAAATACCTGGAGATAAGAACAAATTCGGTCAGCATAGAGCTTGCTCTCAGTTCTGAAGAATCCTCTATGCAAAGTAATTTACATCATCATGTGCTGATAGCAACAAAATACTAGCAATAATAACATTGTAGCAGTTATGAATAATTTGAATAATTTAATATCAAGACATTAGAAGATAAAACAGCATTAATCCTATAGCTGCCATTACGTATATTGCCTCCATTCTAAGATTACCATGAATTACACAATAAAGCTGAAACCTTCCGTGAGATTCTAAGACAACGCAAAAAAGATCACAGAGCGTCATTGTGATCTGCATGATGTGATCAGACAACAAAGGATAATAAATAAACATAAAACATTTTTCAAAACGTAACTGAATTAACTTTTAGAATCAAACATTTTGCTCATCATGTAACTATGAAAATAAATGAGATCATTTCTTGGGATGAAATTCAGCCTTTCAGTAATCTTTATGCAAAACAGGAATCAGCCCTATGGTAGTTTTGTACCAACAGAGGGGCAGCTCCAAAATCAGTCCAGAGGAAACAAAAGAATTAAATTATATACTTTTCAAGAAAGAACATACTCTAACTTTCAAATTTATGAATTACTAGAAAAGAACCCACGGCCTCCTTGGGAGATTAAAAAAAAAAAATTTATAGCCCTGTGACTTATATGGCAACGCCTGCACACTTTGATGTTGACGTTTTGGTAGATTAAATTGGATGTCACTCAAAAAAAAAAAAAAAAAATGCTATCCAAAGTACAATTCGGATCATTGTGAGTTTATTATTCAATAATCACCCCATTTGTAGAATAATGTCAAAGATCATAAGCTTTTTTTTTCAGCTTTACGAAAATAGAAACACAGATCCATATGCAACAATGTTGTGTGCCAAATTTCAGATAAATCTGTTCAGCATTTTTTGAGGCCATGAGCCTATTGTGAGTTTCCTAGCAATTTTATAATATAGATTAAGTAAAGAAAAGTAGAAAAATAAATAATATCCTTACTTTTTCATTATTAATTGTAAAGCCTTTGGTCCTCACACCAAAGTCTGAACCATGATGAGTTGATCAATATCCATTAACATTTGAGGAGCGGGAACAAAACTGGTGCTATGAGACCAGCTTCAAGTTTAGTCAAAGTGAGGTTTTCTATTACATTCCCAATCTTCAGTAACGATTAAACTAGACTTTGGATATCTTTTATATGTGAATTCTCATTCTTTTTATTTTTTTATTTTTTTTCAGGACAATGACGGAGTTGCAGGATGCACAATAGTAAGGAAGAAAAACAAGAAAAAAAAATCTAGTACCCTGTACATTTTCATTCCTCACTTTAGCTTTTCGTTTAGTGCATTTCATTGTTTATCAAAAACGTATATTATCCTACCTTGTTCACTGTATTACAATCAGCAGTCTTGTGGTGGTTTCTACACTTACCTTTAATGATACAAATGCTAGCGGCATTGTGTCAGGCCAGTATACATCTAAGAGAATTGTGACAACCAAACAACCTATAAATGCTGCTGCCGCCATCAACAAATGGGCTGGATGGACGTACAGCTGGTGACCGTACTTCACATGAAAGAAAAATAGCACCTGGGGAAGAATAAAACAAGAAGAATCAAATCTAATCTACAGTCTTGTTTCAGAATTATCGATTTTTAGTATTATTCGGTCAACCATCTAATGCTCACATAAGTTAACATATATATTAAATTTCACTAAAATAATAAATATGAGAATATATTTATCAAATAATGGTATGAGTAAGTGTGCAAACACTGAATGGCCATCTGCCTTCTGACGAGTTTTGGCCTTATGCGTATACAATAACACCACCTTCATCTCCAACATAAAAATTAACACCATAACATTATACATGAAAGAGCAAGGCACTGGACTGAAACAGTTCTGAAAAGAATGTATTGTGTTTGCAATTCTATAGAGCCGATTTCGCAAGATGGAACAGAGACAGATGTACTGTGTTTGTAGTTAATCTTTCGACTTTACTGACTAATGTACTAAAGATTCTGAGTGTTCAAGTAAGAGTTGTATAAGCACTTCACTCTTTTTGTCTCTCTTTCAGCAGATTTTTTAATCTAAACAAGAGGTTGATGTCAACTGAACATTTTCTTTTTTTAATGAGCTCGATAGAAAAAGCTGGTACTAATAACTTTCATTTTCTCACTTGAAATTATGGATTATTGCACAATTTTGGTCAAAATTATCATCGGTTATATAATCGTGCTTGAACAAGCCAGTGATAATCATGCCACTGATACATATGAGATATACTCACCAATATCACAGAGAAATAGGCAACCATGGTCGCACACAAGCCCAGGGCTAACCCATACCAAGGAAAATAACTTCCCACTCTGATGAACATATCCCTGTGATAAAAACAGACATGAAATATGATGAAGACCTAAGGAAAAAACAGTCACAGACATTAAACTAAAACAAAATCACCTTGTCCATCTGCCATAATGGCATTGTATTATCATTATCATGTTCATTAACAAATTTATGATCTGTGAAAGGTCTGTAGCTCCCATGTCATAGAAAGTTTCCAAGTTCCAGATATCACAAGACAAATTGCTCAATACAGTTGACTCCAACAATAAGATTCTTATACATAAAAATGTGATATCTTCTGGTAGTTGATGCTTTTTAAAGCAATAAGAAATTTAGTGTTGGCTAACTCTGTTATCTGAGGTAATTCATTTCATGTTAAAACACAACAAGAATTGTTAATAAAATAGAGTAATTTATTTTCTTCAAATGAATGGTCATGCCTGACTTGTACTTACATGGTGATGAAGTATGTGTTGTTCTCTACGACCAACCAATAATAGAAGAAAAATAAGATGTAGACATACACCAAGACGATGAGGGCACAGTAGACAAAGTCTCTCTGAAAAATAACAAAGCAATGCAACCATTGAATCAATTCACATCCCCTTCAATGCTGATATTACATGCTAACTCACAACTTGGGCGGTAAATTGGATATTCCCTGAAACAAAGAACCAAAACCACCCATAAATTTACAAATGACAGACAAAAGAGTCGTCAAGATTACTGAAATGAAGAATCTTTATCAATGATATTGATGAACATCCCATGTACATGTACTCTCTTACCCTGATATTTTTTATAACAGAAAAAGAGAGAGAGAGAGAGGGGGAGAGAAATTCTTACTGTCCAGGTGGGATCTATCAGACAGCCATTACCAGTCAAAACATGAGATTTATCATTACCTTCCATCTGTTCTTCTCCTTTATGGCTGACGTCTTTATCTGAGCAACTATCTTGGTTAAAATACCCCCTCCAACCTCCCCCCCCCCACCCCCTCCCAAATGTAATTCTTTTGGATACGTTTATTTTTATTTTTCACAAGAATTAAGCGTTGCTTTCTTTTCATGAAAATTGCAATTCTCTGAGCACATTACATTCTTTCCAAGTAAATTTCAGTATCTTTTGAAATATCTGCTCCTGTAGCCAACAAAATCTCTTTTCTATTATTTTATTTTTTTAATACAGCAAATTTTTGTGTGACATAAATTCAGCATATTACTTTTCTTTACATATCATCAATCTGATATCAGATTCACTGTATCTGAAATTTAATATGAAATTACCTTGACATCAGGTCTGTGGTATCATTTGACATCAGGTCTGTGGTATCATTATTATTGACAATCTCAAAAAAATAATCAGGTAACTTCCAAATGAAGTTATCTCACACCAGAACTACGGTACCATTACTAACAATCTCAGGTGATAATCAGTTAATGTACAAGAATCACTCTAGGACCTTTATGTTTAATTTGACTTGCCGTAATATAAGAAAGTACAAACTGTCTTGAAATGTGAATTGCACTTCAGAAACAAAGTGTAATTCTAGAGTCAGCACAGCAGGACTATTTTATGTAGAATATTAAATGGTAAACATGTATGAAATAATCTTTGTATATGGAAATGCATGCACAGAAAACTGTCTTGATGAAAAAGGGAACAGCTGTTAGATCAGCCGCCACACCAGTAATAAATAATAGAAAAATAAATCTGGGAAAAGGGAAAAAAAAAGATGACTGAGCCTACATGTATATAGAAAAAAGGAAAAGGGACTGAGAAAATGGTTTATCAACACAGTACAAGAAAATATATACATGTATGTACACATATTAAAACAAGCAAGCAAAGAATTTTACAGGTTTGCACCGTGACTTAAGGTAATGAGTGCTGGATATGAACACAAATGGTGTGTAAAATAGGATTTTTACTTCAGTAAAGATTAACAAAATCAACAAGACCATGGAAACAGTCAATTTATAGAACTCACAGAGGAAAATTTGCTATGACATTTATATTTTTAGGAGGTAAAAATCTGCAGTAATCATAGCAGTACATACACATTGTAGTTTCTTAATTCTCAAAATAGCAATGAAGAGATGGTTAAAATTAAAACCTAGTGACTCAAACTGCTGAACTCCAAATGACAGGTAAACTTCCTCTAGAGGTGTAAAGGCCATAATTACAGGGTTGCCAGGCTGGGACAGGATAATGCTATATTATGTCTTTATCCTGCCCAATTAGGCCAAACTGAAAATCAACGCTTCTAGAGACACACAGTCACTGCACAAAAGGGCTATTATTGCCCTATACGAATAACTGCTTAAAAAAAAAAGACCTTCCATGGGTGGACACAAAAAGCACCTGAGGACAAACATAAGAGGGCTAGCTATGTGAAGCACTATTATTCCCTCAAGACTTGCAACATTTTGTAAATTACTTAATTTAATTCATGTTGGATAAAAATTTGTGTAATATAAATGGCTCTGCTTCCACTCCCTTAGTTACGAAATTAAGGTGAGCAAAGCATGGTGTGGTGAGGAGTATGTACACAACTGGAACTTTGCATAGTGTGACCCGTGGTGGAAATATATATATGAGTGGTCTTTTAAGGATTAAGCGGTCCCAAAACAATGCTAGTGCTCATAAAGCACACATGACTTTGGAGTATTTGGAAAGAGAAAAAGTAAAATCTCTCCCACACCTGTTTTACTCACTGGACATAGCTACTCGTGATTTTTTCTTATGTCCCACTGATCACAGATCCAGCTGATTCAGGGACAAGAAAGAAATGCTTTTTCTTTCAACAAAATAACTGAGGGGATATCTGAGGAGTGGAGCCATTCCTTTGTCTCTTGATTTAGGAGGATATGGTCATAGATTGCTGGAGAATACTTTGAGAAGTAATAAAAGTTTCAGCTCCCTAGGATCAGTAGAACATGGCTAGTTCGACCAAAGAGAACTATATTAACAAGAGGGGACAACTCTTTATGAGCCTTTGTCCACGCGAGCCCAGGTCGTCTTGCCGCCTCACCAGAATCTCTGCGCGTATGCGGAGCCACCATGTTTTGGTTGCCACGGTTGCTAGGTGATTCATTATGGCTTGATTTCGTTGTTGGGCAGGCCTAAGACATGTGTGGCAGTAAATTAAAGAAATTTAATAAGTTCATTTCATCACAAGAAGAAAGGTGAAGAAGAAGAAAAAAAAAAGCTGGGTGGGGATGAGATATGAAGAAGAGGGAAGAAAAGGGTGAAAATTATTTCAAGACAAGAAAGAGGAAGAAGAGTGAAGAGAGGTAGAGGGTCTAAGTGGCCTATGCCTGTTCTTTCTGTTGGTGGTGAACTCGGAGTCTTCAAAGTGAAGGGAACATAGAACATAGGACATGTGGAG
>JBCAUA010050920.1:0-11629 GCA_038406235.1 Peronia verruculata
CCTATACAAATTATCTGGGTGTTTCAGCACCCATGACAGGGGAATGGAGGTATGAAAATTCATCCCTAATGCATTCAGAAACGGGTGGATAGTTCTTAGGTTGTATTTTATCCATCTTGAGGCATATTTAGGACCGTAAGCAAATATGTGAAAGAGTTTACTCAAAACAACTGGCAATGATCTTTATATTTAGTGATAGTTGCTATTTTACAAAAAAAAAAAAAAAAAGCCCTAAAAAGGGGCAGTTATTATGCATAGACTTTGCTAAGTTTAGTATGCTGAATTCAATAATGCAGTTAAATATTCGACTTGATCAATTTCCAAACTTATTTAAACACCCCCTGTTTCCTAATGCTAGAAACAATTCAAAGGGGGAAAGGCAGTACATCAGTGGTGCTGTGCTGTCTGCAAGGGGTAGGAGAAGCTGCCACCAAAATAATAAAGCAGGTTGAATATTTTGATGAACCCACAGTTTGAAATTATTATTTTTTTTTTCATCTGAACCACATTTCTGCCTTGCGGTTTACCATTTCGGTTAAAACTAATCTATCAGTTCCTACGGAAGGTGTATAACCCGCTCAACAAGAAATCTATACAACATTGCTTAGAAAACCCTGAAGGGTATTTCTCATGGATGGGCACTTTGACCTATCTCTGATTTTGTCACAAAATTGCCCCAACAATCTGAACTTTGTTACCGAATGTAATGTCATTCTTGCAATCACTTCTATGTTTACTGTTGTTTATGGACAATGCATCTTGTGCTAGATATATGTAATTATATATAAAAAAAAAATAAGAATGTCAATTCTTGTGGTAGTTTTATGAACTCTTAACTTCATTGATCAACTCTTCATAGGATAAATTCCTCATGTTTATTAAGGACACTGGGAACAACAAGACCTGAGGAAAAACGACATGATTTTGAATCCATGTTAGTTTTTTTTCCCACATATGCTACATATAATAAATTATTTAAAAAAATGACTGAAAATAAAAATCTCAAAATATATAAGAGAATTTTTGTGTGGTACCATCAATTCTGGTAATACATATCGTTGCTGTTGGGTTCTAACTGTGTAACTGCAAAATTAGGTCAAATTGTTTTTTCGCTCAAATTGTAGTTGGCAGCGGTGGTGGCAGCATCTGTACATCTCAAGAGATGATGGTGTAGCACTAGATTTGGGAATAGCATCTTCTGGAGTGGCTGAGGAGCCCCAGTGGCAGTCTCGCAAACAGTTGTTGCAAATAAAGGGGGGTTGACACTGCCACTGAGGCTGCCCTTGGCTTTCTTCTTGCCCTCTTGTTTGCAAGCTGGTTGTTTTTGCCTGCTTCACTCCCTGACTGACAGTGGCTCTCCAGAACTGGCGGTTGTTGGCAGGGCATTCCTATGTGTTGAGGTCAATGTTGGTTGCCTTCATGTCCAGCTTGCAGACATCCTTGAACCGGAGATACGGTCTTCCTGTGGAGCGGGAGCCCTCGCGCAGCTCCCCATATAGCATGTCCTTTGGGATGCGCCTGTTGTCCATGTGGCGCACATGGAACAACCACTTAAGGCATTTCTGGCTGAGGAGTGCAAATAGACTTGGGAAGCCAGCACGCTGGAAGACCTCTGTATTTGTCACCTTGCCTTGCCACTTGATCTGAAGGACGTGTCTGAGGCAACGTAGATGGAAGCTGTTGAGCCACTTCTCCTGGCCAGCATATGTAGTCCAAGACTCGCTCCCACACAGTAAAGTGCTGAGTACGCAGGCCTGATAGACGTGTAGCTTTGTGTTCACTGTTAGCTGGCTGTTGCTCCAAACACGCTTATTTAGCTTGGACATGACTGTGGCGGCTTTCCCAATCCTGCTGAACATCTCTAGCTCTGTGTCCAGGCAGAGAAAGCTGGCAATGGTGGATCCCAGGTATGTGAAAGTTTCCACATCCTGGAGATGTATGTTGTCGATGGTGATGTCTGGTGCTGTGTCTGTGCCCTGGACTAGAATATTAGTCTTCTTTAGACTGATGGTCAGTCAGAATTCCTTACAGGCATGGGACAGGCTGACTAACTCCTGTAGACCAGCCTCGGTGTGAGACAGCAGCAAAATTGTAGTGCACTTGCATTACGTAGTACGTGTAAATATCTCGTGAAAATATTAATTAGAAATACCTGAATTTGCGCTGTGATCTAATCACACTTGACAACCTGTCCATCATCTCTGCCACGGTAACCATATATCTGTGCAAGGGGAGGTGATCGACCACTGGTACATGTACCTTACTGCTGATTATTTTGTTATTACCGTAATTGTTCTAATCCACATTGAAAAAAGGTTTGACTGAGTTAAAGATATTTAGTCCCTGCATAAGTCATGTCAGTATTAATTTAATCAGATGCTACACTACAACATTGTTACATGTTAATCATTTCCTGAGTACAAATCTGCTAGTCTAGTGGGAAGTCTCTCTCGTCACGCCTGTTACATGCTTTCTGTCTGTCAGTCATCTGCTGAGGTTGCACAATTTCCAGACCTTTGACATATTCCAACTGTTCAAACACTTTCCTTAGTCAAATGTTCTCTTTTTTTTTTTCAACTGCTCTGCCTTGCCACATTCACCTCTCCTTTTTTCTCTCCTGCACTGGCCCCTCTATGTTCCTACAAAGAGAAATACCCCCCCCCCCCCCCCTTATAACAGCCTGCATCTAATTATACATTAGTTGTTATCCCTGGCCACGTGTCAGCCCATATCTTTCTTTCTTATGCTCATCATAGTAAAATGTAAATAAGGCAAGGTGCACATGACAGCTTACACAGTTCCATAAACCGAAGAAGTTTGCACTCTGTACAATGTGAAACCATTAGCAGTAGAATTCAACAGTTCCAAAGTTTCTCAAAAGTATGACATATATATAAATGCTATATATATAATTTCTTATGAGGCTTAAATTCAGCTTATCAATCACTGAACAATGCAAAGACAACAAAATCTTACAATGAATTTTAAGACATAATATGTTCTGAACTTTTGACAATAGCAAAGCTCTGTGTGTAATTTTTTGTACCACGTTAAATGGCTGGTGTCTTATTTCCAAAAGCCTTTTTTTCTTCTTTTCTTTGTCTTTTTTTTTTTTTTAACCTTAACTCATCAGCTCAAAATATATATTTCGGTTTCTGTTTTCTTTTAAAGGTTCGGTTTGTGCTGAATATAAAAATGGTATTAAAAAGTTGATATGTCCATTCTAAGGTAAGGGGAGGGTGGTCAAGCAAAGATGAACTGCCCCTCTGCTATTCAGGCTATAGCTCATTTGGGGCTCTTTATTCAGTGATAGGTCATCACTAAATCGCTGGCTGCAGGCAAATTGCATATAGAAGACTTGACTATCATCTCCTTCACCAATATCGGGAGTCCCAGTGTCAGGGGTGGACACTGGTCTGAAGTGCTGACCACACTGAATAGTGTTGCATGCATTATTCAGGAAAATGTTCACTTGGGCCTCTGAAATACACTTCCCATATAAGGGTGTAATATGCCATGTTTCTGGTGTTTCAGAGTGTAATAGTGGCTTATCTGTCACAGGAAGGGTAAAAACGCTCTTGATTTTGACTGAGGAAGACATAGTGGCCATATATGACCCTCTCTCACTCTCTGGACCCTAAAATGACTCCACGGAAGCCCTTTTGCTAGTGGGGGGAAATGAAAATGGAGGAAAACGGGGAGTAGGGGCACAGGAGAAGGCAAAAGAAAGAACAGAAATAATGGAAAGAGGTCTAGTAGGTGAAACAAATATGTTTGGGGTTGAAAGTCTTTACCACTGTTTTTATACTGAAAAAAAAACTTTAAATATGTATTCCTCAAAATGCACTTTTTTATCACAAAATATGCTATCTACCGGTACTTTTTTATTTATGGAGCAATTTTTGAAAATGCCATATAGTGAAAATTCAAATTTTGCCATTTTTTCAAACTAAAAACCTTATTTCTCTAAAATTTCCCGACCGAATATAACGCGCATGTGCAATTTTTGGGGTTTTGTGGTGACAATGATATATACCAAATTTGGTTTGAATCAGTTTTGAAACAAAAAAGGAGATAACAAAAAAACTGTTAAAAAAATGGGGTTTGAAAAAAACGCGTCTAAAGTTTTTTTTTCATCAAAAAATTGACATGAAGAGTTTTATGTTTGGCTTTCAGCCTCGGAACAGCCTTTTTTTTTTTTACACATTAGCCCTTTTTTCATGACTTCTGCGTCTCCTGTTGCCGTTTTTTTACTCCTGAAATGAAAGCCACGATCCAGGAAAGCTGTGTGGACAAGCAAAGTTGTTGAATCAAGCCATTTGTTCAGCACCAATAACACCCAAGGTCTTTGTTTCTCTGTCAGGAATCTGTGAGTCTGTGACAAGCTCCTTGTTTTTTTTTCATGGTTCTTTCGGCACAGTTAAGGGCATGTCCTGGGGGTGATTTTTTTATTATTAAAGTTAGGTTATTTTAACGCTTTCCATCGAATTCAGTATGTTCAAATCAGAGGAAAACAATGGAAAAAAATCGACTTTTTCATACGGTTGTCATGGCAGTGCTGCCATCTTGGATTTTGGCCTCCCTTAATTGACGGATTTTAAAATCTATCTCCTCTGCCAAATTTCAATGGAACTTGAAAAAACTTGGTGAGTATATTGTTTGATATAATATCTAAAAAATTACATATTTTTAGTCATTTCCATGCAATACAAAATTTTCTATAAATTTTTCAAAATGCCATATTAGCAAAAATTCAAATTTCGCAATTTTTTTCAAACTAAAAACCCAGTTTTCTCTAAATGTTACTAATGTGCATACTTTTTGGGTTTAGTGGTGACAATGATGCATATGAAATTTGGTTTCAATTGGTTTCGAAACAAAAAAGGAGACAAAAAACTGTCAAAAAACCCGGGTTTTGAGAAAAACGCGTTTAAAGTTTTTTTTCCTAAAAAAATTGACATGAAGAGTTTTGTGTCCGGCTTTCAGCCCTGGAACAGCCTTTTGTTTTACATGCTGACTTCTGGGTCTCTTGTCACCATTTTTTTTATCTCTGGGCGTATTTTGTATCAAATCTTGCTCCCTAACCCTCATCTTTATAAGAACACTTTCGGGTTCTTGAGGGCCTCTGTGTGTCCCCCATATCATTTGTGAGTGCAAACCAAGAGTGTTTTGACCTTTACTATGACATATTGTCGACAACTGAGCTATTAGCAGCGGAAAGAAAGCAAAAGTGCCCTATTTATAGAATGCGGAAAGTCATTTTAGAACACTCACATTGATAATTTACATGATCAGCAGTTTTTCTCGCGTCATAGTGGTCATCCAGTGTCCAACCCCGGCACTGGAACTCGTGATATTGCTAGGACAGGGTGATATTCAAGTGCTTTTTGCACCCTTTGCCTGTATATAATCAAATCGCGATGATCAAAAGCCTCATATAGCAGCCAGGTGGCGCCAAATCCTGATTGACAATACGCTTGGTCTACCGTTGAATGACCATTGGTCAAACAAGTTAGAATTGATTTAGCAACTTTTTGATACCATTTTCACATGCAGAAAAGGCAGTACGTTTAAGAGAAAAAAGTGCAATTGCATTTTTTGGGGTAAAATCCAAATTTCATCTTTCATCAATTTTAATCTGGTTTTATGAAGAAATGAAAATTATCTTAATGGCCAGAGTAACAGAAAAATGAGTTTTTAATTAGGACAAATAGTTTTGCAGTGCATGCAATATTCGAAGGCAATCTGTCTGTTACAAGCAAAATTATTGATGATAAACATAATTCAAACATTAGCAACACAATTATAATTAGAATGAAATAATGGCAAGTTAAAACATGCCTTAGAAAAGTGTCAGTCAAAGGGTATTCACTCATGAATGCTCATTGAAAGATAATGTTAGCAATCATGGTATTAGTGTCACTAGGGATTAATGCATCTATACACGCACGTGTATGGATATCAGGGGTATGAAATGGTTTTACTGTTTATGGCTCAGTATATCTTGAACTTGTATATCATGTACTCTTTATGGCTCAGTATATCTTGAACTTGTATATCATGTGGATAAAACACACGTGATAAAATTCGTATCATCAGTTTGTAGGTATCATATATCAGCCTTTGATGTACATGGCAGAAAATACATTTAATACAAACAGATAATCCATGTTATTATTGTTTTCATATAACTCTGAGTCATGGGACCTGGAGCCAATTGTGTGTTCATAGTGGGCAGATCATCCAAAAGCCAGTGATAAACTTTGTTTGATCTAGTCTTGTATTTTTATCTTTTGACAAAGACATAGAAAATTTAACAGATTAAATTCTTTAGTGATTTAACTCTATCAGTGTTTAAATAAAAGTTATTGGAGTCAAGGCATTTTATGATGAAGCTTGTTAAATTCTTGAAAATTATATATTAGACCTCAAATATTATGAGAGATGACTGGCCTAACAATGAAACTTATATTTGGCGACCTCAACTTTAATGACCATCTGTGGGAATAAATCAACTCCTTGACAATCCTAGGATTATATTAACTTTGTGCAGCATTGTTGAGCTTTCTGCACCATTCCTCAGGGTCCAATCTACACTCTGGATATGACAGGAGAAGGTTATGCCACTGGGGGAAAAGATGGGGTGGTTAAACTATGGGACATGGACTTCAAGCCCATCACTTCCATTAACATTGCAAGTTCAAGTGTTGGATATACAGGTAGGTTTGTCTTTGTATGTTTATATGTTTTTCTGAGAATCCTTGAGATATGGAGAAGATTTCTCCATGTAACGTTATGTTATTCCCTTGTGATATCCTTGAAATTCTCAATTGTGTCTTACCTCTTATTTTAGTTTTCTTTCATGTGAGATCTGTGAAATATTATTAGTCTTTTTGCCCAACTTCTTCATTTCTATTGTGAATTGTTTCAAATGTTTCATAAGGTCATCCTCTATAATGTTATGTATTCTTGTGTGAAAGCCTTGAAATCTTTTAACAGATCTTACTAATTATTTTATATGCATCTTTCATGAAGTATATCGTAGTACATTATGTGACATATTAGAATTTTTTCTGTTCAACTTCATGTACTCTAGAAATTGTCAGGTCGGCCTTTCTATACAATGTCATTTGTCCTTCTGTAAAATCCTTGAAATTCTTTGGTGGGTTTCTCTGTTGATGTCAAGTGCTTCTCTTACTGTTTATCTTTGTTACTTTATGTCCTGCGCATATGAGATGTTCTTTTTTTTTTTTTGTCATTTAAACTTAACGAATTTTCAGTTCTCAAATTTGTCTCTCTGAAATGCCATGTTTCCAGCAGGTCAGTTACATTTGGCTTCACTGTGTTAATATCTCTGTGCTTTCTCAGATCACAGGTTTATAACATTTTGGTGCTATAGTGGAAATGTTTGATCTTTCTTAAGCTTTTTCATCCATTAAGTCATATTTTTTTTTTTTTTTGGTTTGTTGTTGTTTTTCAAATACGTCATTTCTAGTTTTCAGTTATTGTTATTAATTTTTCCATCACGATCTTTGGTGTGCGTCTACTTTTTGGTGTCTACATAATTATGAAGTGTGTTTTGGAGGGGATGAAATTCATTGATAAATTGACAGAGCTAACCCAGAAGTTTTTGATTTTATAATTCATTACTTTCATAATTTTAATGCCTGACCATTTTGTGAATATGTGTTAATGTACATACCTGGGGGAATTTTGCAAAGTCTTGGATGAATTTCCATTACTACACCAACAATGAATGCAGACGTAAAGCGAGATATTTCAGCTGATAACCTGGTTGGCACTAACTTCAACCAGTTGTTGCCAGAAACTTTTGGGACCTCTGCTGTATGTCAGCCTGTACTATTTTAAAAAATGTTGAATTATCCAAATGTTATAGGGAGGCACTGAAAGTCTATGATCGGCCTCTAGAGCTATTTGCTAGAAATATTTTGTCACAATATTACTAAGCACTATCCCCAGCAGACAAAATATTTCACAGCAAAGAAAAAAAAAACCAGTGTCTTCCTTGTGTTAAAAGTAGCACTGTTTCTTAGACAGTTCATTCACTGTTGTGGAAATAGTGTGTTCTATGGATATACAAATTAATTTTTTTCACAAATCTTTGTCTTTAGGATAATTTATGGCATAGTCTTTAGTCTTTTGTGGAACCCAGTTTCGACACTGTTACAAAGCCCTAACCCATCGCATGATTTCACCTATAGACCATAGACTATGATTCTTTTACTGTCTCTGCACCCTGGCTGAGTCACGATAACAGCTGAGAAGTCAGTTTAAGTGAATTATTGATACAAACTGTTGATTGTTTATGATATGTTGTAGGTGGGGGTTGGGTTTTTTGCTCTGATTTACTATGAAAAAAAAGTGATAAGCTGCCCTCCACGCTCACAGGCCAGTATGCAGTCTGAGGATGTGATTGCAAGGGCACTTTTCCCATGACATGGCCAATCCTGAGCTAGTGTCCTTCAGAATCTAAGGAAACAGGTTCTAGTCCATATGTTTTGTCTGGATGTGAAGGAAAAAAAAAAAAAAGCTTCATGGAAGATAAGATGGAGAACGGGAAAAATTTAAAACCTGCAAAATTCTGTGACTGGATTAAACTGGTAGAGGAAAAGGCATACTCTCATATGTAGGCGGGGAGATAGGTAGAAAAATGAAGGAAGGTCCTTGGGAGATGGAAGACCAGGATGCCAAACAGATTTTGTTGTCCATTCAAACATGGGACATTATAGCATAATCGATAAATAACAGTAGCAGAGAAGATCTCATGTATTAAATGTGTGATCAGTGCACGTGACATTTGA
This sequence comes from Peronia verruculata, assembly GCA_038406235.1. Classification (NCBI taxonomy): domain Eukaryota; kingdom Metazoa; phylum Mollusca; class Gastropoda; order Systellommatophora; family Onchidiidae; genus Peronia; species Peronia verruculata. The sequence goes on from JBCAUA010050920.1 coordinate 8,823, forward strand.
GCCCATATGACAACATTCCAACTCACCCATTTTGTGGTCTTATACTATGATGGTTTAAGTCCTTGTGTTGAGCTGTAATTTCCGCGTTTGCTTATAAAGCTTCTTTCTCTTGTTGCACTTCTATTCTTGCTGTCTGCATCGTTTCGAGTTTGACTTGTCCACCGGTGCTTCAAAGTGGCTGATAATTGCAATGTCTTGCATTGCATCAGTGATTCCTATCACATCTTTTGATCGCGATTCGTGTGTCTCTCCTAAGACATGGTGACGACTTTAATGGTGTAATGTGGAGGAATATTATGCTAAGTTGTAGCCGCTGATGTTTGGACTGCTGCGTCAGAAAGGAGCTCCTGGGAATCATGATTGGTGCATATTACATTCTATATATATGCATCTTTCAACCTCCTTTCGAACCTTACTGTCTTGACGGTTCCTGGTTGGTGCATGATGTGTGAAGTAGTTTGGAGCAACGGTGATGGATTTCAAAAGAATGAGGTCTTCTTCATGCCACTGTATCTCATCATTTTTTCGAAAGAACATCAACAAGTATTTCTCCCATCCCACCGAGGCATAGATCTGAAGAAATTGACATATCATTCCCATTTAACTTATTTTTGTTGATTTTTTTTTCTTTTCTATGATTTTTGTGTGTTTGTTTGTTTTGATAATTTGGTCAAGCTAAGTGACAGCTCTATTATGTTTTTTTGTTTTTTTATTGAACGCTCTATTTCGACGGTTGAACAACTGTAACTTTGCCCACAGTGTTAAATCGTTATTAAATTCCTGAAAGCAATTCAAAATCACCTTAGTTTGTCAGTATAGGATTTAGACGTTCACTACTTGCATTTTCAGTTGTTGTCCTTGCTTATATAATCAGACATAATCTCATTCAGCTGTATTATATGGTGAAAGATAAGCGAAAACATAAGACGCAAGCACTCGTAACAGATTTGATGACGAAATTGTCTGATGGCATTGCAATTGAGCACATTGACATTTTGAGATTGCTGTGGATTAACACTTTGTGCGCCTAGACAAAACAATATGACCTAAAGTAATGTCTTACATAGTAGGTTAGCGCTTTGTAACACGGACCAAGGTCAGACTGCGAGGTTAGTGCTTTCTGCTTTTACTTGTTTTTATTACTTTGCAATCAGAATTTAAACAAAAAAAAGTTTTACTGAGCACATAAACACAAGTTTAAGCAAAAGGTAAGATTTCTGTAACTTTTGTGAGTTAGCGCTTCGTAAAACTGAGCCGACAATTTGCAAGCCCTAGCACTTTGGAAGTCACGTGGGTCATTGAAATGCGGATAGAAGACACAGTTTAGACATGATGTTGACATAGCATTATTGAACACCGTATGTGAGGTCTTACAAGAATGCTTGAATCTGAACTCTGTATAATATGCACCCGTAGATTTTATGAAAAAATATAGCCACAATTATTCCCTTCATACCTTATTGTAATTGTGTAGCCTGTTATGATTCTATGATATTTTTCATGTGAACAACAGCAACAACAAAAAAAAATGGCGCCAGTGATTACAATCACAGAGAGTTATCAAATGTCAGGGAGTAGAAAGGGTATAGTTTTGTTGATGGAAAACGAAAAAAAAGTTCTTGGGAAAAATTGCATGTAAAGTAAGATATAATGCGGCAGTGAAGAATTAAGAGATTTTGTCCAAAATTAGTAATCACTTCATGTTGATTGCAGTAATTGAAATCTGTTTTTGAAATGGACTAAGCTAGAGATGAAGCATGATTTTGTCAATATTATCCTGAAAATAGTCCAGATATTACATGGAACATAGACAATTCCAACTTAGGACCATTGCCTTGCGAGATCAATGTTTTCATTCAAACGCGCGCAAAAGGCATTTGTTTTGGAGTAGCATCAACCTTTCCACATATATGATAGCGCGGAGTCTACAACGTAGATATACGTCAGTAGTTTGCTCTCGAATATCATATCGATAATCGATATGACAGTTTACCAGTCGTACAAGGGCGGAGGGGCGACTGCAAGCCTAGCCTCATATTACACTATCATAATAATCCACATCTTGCCCCATTGACTCCCTTCCTCCCCTTCTTTAATTTAAGGTAAAAAGGTAAAAAGGACTAACATTAGATATCTCTGAAAGAGTTGTGGATACATGTATGTGGATACCTGTAACACCTGACTATGCCTAAAGAGATGAAAAAGGCATTTAAAATAACTCTCGTGGCTAAAATCTGGTGAGCGACCATATAGATGTAAAATAAAGCCCTTGAATCACATTCTGTCTCATTATGATCAAAAGGAATCATTTATCGGTGAAATTGGCACCACTGTAACTTTGGAAACGACAAGAAGTTAAGCAGATAGCAATCTTAAAGTTTTCAAAATAAACGTTAATTGTAAAGCGGCAACAGTACGCGACACATCTGTCATCTTCTCCAACTACTGTCAGAGTAAATGGACGAGGTTTATCTTGCAATGTCTGCTCAGTGAGAGCAGCGAGAGGACAGAATTCTATGAGACTTCTCCGACGACATGTCCTTGGTCTTCAAAGCAGAAACTTTTCTTAAGTATTTCACAACTTTTTTTTTTTTTAGATACATGCGGCGTGTTAGCTCAGTTGTTTGTGCGCAGCCTTTGGAAGCAGAGATCGGTAGCTCGAATCGCAACGGTAGCATATTGTATCCTTGGGAAAGATACTTAACACACAATTTTCCTCAGCCCATCCAACTGTAAAACGGGTACCTGATGTATATCGGGGGAAGTACAGTGGCGCTGCACTGCGGCGACGCGGTCTGAAATGGCCA
>JBCAUA010050931.1:0-11629 GCA_038406235.1 Peronia verruculata
ATACATACATACATACATACATACATACATACATACATACATACATACATACATACATACATTCATACATACATACACACACACATACATACATACATACATAAATGCATACATACATACATACATACATACATACATAAGTACATACATACATACACACATACATACTAAGCAGTGGTCTTCGGCAATAAGGGGATTAAACAAATGCAAGGATAGAAAATGAACAACAACTGTGAGGCAAAATACATTATTTATCTTTTCATGCACGTGAACGTATGATTAATAATATGTTTAACAGTATATATAATTGATTTGTCTATTTGATTTTGAACTTTGCTCGTTTTTACGTTGTACAAACACATTTCTACTTTAGTGGAAAATAAAGGTATCTTAGCTTATCTTATTCTATCTATACAATAATTCTACAACACAACCTATAAAAGGCTTATGGGCTTGAAAACAAACAAACAAACAAACAAACAAACAAACAAAACTGATGAACGTATCCATCTGAAAGTGTGTACACAAAATGGGTATTGTTTTGATCAGCCTTGTTATTTCCTTTGCCAGGAACAAGGGTGTTGAACAAGCAGCATTGAGACAGAAAAATAAATGACTATCACACTCTTTGTTTGAAAAGTACATTTTTAAGAAAAATAAAATTAAAAAAAGAAAATGGACAAGGAAACTGTTTTCTTCAACAGTAATAATTTTAGGGGAAACAAACTGCAATCAGTTTTACAAAGGACAAGAACTAAAGTGTGTTTTCCCTCTTTATACTGTAACTTTAACAACCCTTGTGTCTGGAAAGGTGTGCTGGTCAAAAACCAATCCCAATTGTTGCATAACGATCTGTGTTTCTATCTACTCGAACCTGAGAAAAAGTTGATTGCTTGATCTTATTCCAAAAAATGCGATAATACTTGAAGAGTAAATTCACGAGTCTGTCTGATCCGAATTGTACGTTGATTGAATGAGAGGGGGGAAGGGGGACAGCGTGATGGATTGCAGCCCAACACACAAGCCCAGTCTGATTTGTGCTTAGTTCAGCGTTTACCTGGGGACAGCTGTTTAAAAGAAAAACAGCGCTATACATGTAATATTGTGCTTCCTGTCTTTCATGAAGCAACACTAAAATTGCTAGCTCTTTTAAAAAATATTTGCAAATTCGTCTTCTTAGTTCACAAGTGTTCTATCTCCGCTCTTTAGAAAATCAGCGTTAAAGGCACCGATAGATTATGCTCAACATATACCACGTTCCCTTATTTAGAATGAGTGAACTATGCAAGCCACACTTTATGATTATATTCAGTGTAGATTCTCCATATTACATGCAGAATGAAAACGTCAAAGCCACCATTTCACAATACATGATTTCGAAAAAAAAACCGGCTGCATGTCCCGCCGGAAGTGTTGCCAAGAAGCAAATTTATGGCACTCACAGTCTCTCTACTGGATAAGTTATAAGACATATCAAATAATGTTAATACTGGATTTTAGCTGAAGTCATTTGACACACCATGCCCAGTAGGAATGGGTCAGTTTATGCATACGTCATTACCCGATACTGTCAATTTTGCCTATACACTCCAAAATACCACCTAGACCCAACTCGATGCTCAGAACCTCCACACTTCGATTCAAGAACACGTTTCTGCCTCTTAAAACCACTTATCACAACACCTCTCGCTATAATTAATCTTGTAGCTCTGAAGAAGATTTAATCTTGAGGTTCATAGTCTGGGTGGAAGACAATAATTTCATAGAATACTGATAAGTTATGGGTTACTATGCACATCAGCAGAATCACAATAAATGTCAGAGCGCCACTGTTTACAAGATTTTGCGTCATGGCTTCCGGCCGGAAATACGTCAGTCGTTTTCGTAGGTATTAACACTACACCATACAATTGTAATCTGTCATTCATAACTCAGATGAGTTTTCATCATAAGTTTCCTACCCATCGTAGCAGGGTCAAACCAAGAGGTGCAGCAAACTTTCATAGGCCGATGGAATAGAATTCAGCAAAATTTGGGCGAATTCCATCGACCCAAAACGTACGTATCATTTCTTCACTTGACCCGCTTACAGTGGTTTGGAAATTTATGATGAAAACTCTTCTCTATGGATGACAGACTCATAACCAATTGGACCTGGATTCTTTGTAAATAATAACAGTAGTGAGAAGTGTTACTATTTACGTAGGAAAGAGACTGACGTACTTCCGGCAGAAGCCAATGACTTCCCGCTCTTACCGGAATTAGGCAAAATCATGTACACAATAGTGATTAGTCTTTATTGTCATAGTGTTCATGTATTTGATTGCCGGTAAGTTTTCAGTATCTTATGAAATTTTTGTTGTCCACGGTGCCATGGACTTGAAGATCAAATCTTGTTCAGAGGTACAAGATTATTTATGAGGGAGAAATAAATGGTTTTAAGAAGCAGGACCTCACTGACTTGTTGGTGTGAAGTGCAAAACGTCTAGGCATCGAGCTGGATTCAGTACTTTGGAGAATAAGACTGACACCCTAAAGGCGAAACTGGCAGTACTAGCTAATGGCATGAGCATAAACTAGCCCACTCCTACCCAGCTTGGTGTGTCACATGACTTAAGCCAAGTTTTTATGTTAAAAGAATTTATCTTAATATCTCATTCTTACCTTGCCTAGTCGAGAAACAGCGACTGCCGCATGTTTGCCTCACTTCCGGGTTGGAAACTTACTTCCTGCGGGAAGCCCCGTTGAATTTGTCCCCAAATCTTGCTGAACTCTATTTCCCAAAATAGCGGTGAGCTCAATTGTGAACTGAGGCGTCGATTTGTCCAAAAAAAAAAAAATACTCTTGATTAAATAAGCCCATTCAGAGAGCGGATTTTTGGATTAGTTCTAAAGAGAAAGTTTGATTCTCGTACCAATTCAGCGAGCAGTATTGACAGCTGAAATGTTCCAGACAACTCACGCTTACTGAAGTGTCGACTGTCTATCAGCATCTAGATCCAGAGTCCTACACTTGTTGAGACAAATTCTTTCGGTGTCATCGAAAATAAATAAACATGTGAGACACTGCCAGACGTTTTAGCACTAGAGACTGATAGCCAGGAAATGAGAAATGTATCGAAAACCCTTACCGCTCAAAATGATAGACCTTACCGGTCATGTAACGAATCATGGTTAAATATATTATTATGTTGGGTACACGTGTGTATGAATGATTAAACAGATCGTTTACACTGAGCCTATGCAAGTGTGTATGTGTATACGCTGGTCCATGGAGATATTGCGTCATCGAACGTGAGTGAGATACTCTTTACGCAATTTGCGCAGAATGGTGTAGATCTGGGTGTGCCTTATACGTCATGATGTATACTACTACGTCACGATTTTATGTTTGTAACGGATTGACCCAGAGAGAATGCTTTAGCAACGACTAGAGGGTAAGGGAGAATTCTAGAGAGAAGGAGGGAGAAAGAGTGTGTTCTCGACGGTCGAGCAGAGAGGAAGGTCGTCGCTTCGAGATAACCTCCACCCAAGAGGTTGAAAGACCAAGTCCTGAAGGTCGTCGCAGTAAGAAAGTAGAGTGCAGAGAGAGTGTGTGGATAGGAATTAGTAAGCTGTCCTGAAGCGTGTAGTATAACCAAGCACCTGCAATAAATTCTGTATTGTTTCGACGCTGGAGATTCCTGTCGTTATTTCTTCACCACTGTGTTACACTGAGTGCGTCTCATCTGTATCCACCGCCTGATCGTCACTTACAACGTCACGACTCATATCCACTCAACATCAACACCCAGAAAGTTCGTGACCAGTGCTCATGCGTTTCTTTCTCTTCTTTTCCGAAAAATGCTCTGGTAATTTATGTTAAAACGGTTTATTTTTAAAATCTTTAGTATATCAAAATTTTCTTTTTTACCATCATCATTATGTTAGATATGTATGTAAGTAGCATTTCAGCCTCCATGAAACAGGGTTATCTCGGCTTTCTCTTTATTATTATTATTATTATTATTATTATTGATCTCTCAATTTCCTAACTCAAGCATAATATGATTTACCGTTTCTGAGACCTGCACGTTGCACCGCATCAGCGCCGAAACATAAGAGTGCGCACAGATTAGTAGAAAAATATATAGGGCCTCAAGTGCAAGCATCGACAGACTTCTTATCAATATGCAATGGACTGGCACTGATCTGAATATCACATTCTCATGAATTTCCGTTTATTTTCCTCAGGGGGGCTTTTGCAAGCCCTCAACATATGCCGAGATAACTGGTCTAAATTGCCAAAACAAAACCACCGATATTAAGAAAGGTAACCTTCATGAGACTGGTCCTCCTGGAACTACAGAATGGCCCAACGTCCCAGGACACCACTAATGTTCAGTATTTTTCTTTGGGGCCACAGGGAATTTGCGTCTTCTTTGAATTACCATATATTTTGATTTTATGTTTCAGCCATTTGTTTACCATATGTTTGATTTTATTTTTCTGCTATTACAGCTGATATTCCGGTTGTTCTCAAATCCTCCAGGTTCATTTTTTTTTTTACCGACACTCGCTGTCCTGGAACTTTTCGACTACTCTATATAATGTATACACGAGTCTAGCGAGAATAGGGAGGAGGTTAGGGGAAGACTGGGTCGTCTCGGAGTAAACCTCCTAAAGTTTGTTTACACCCATCAAAAGATTTTCGTTCCATTCTGCCATTTCAATTTCTTGACGAAAAGTTTATTTTGGGAATCGTAAATGGAAGTGGAATCGTTGGGATTCCAAAGTGGCGGATCTTTGCCAGCTCGAGTTACCATCGAATGGGGTGGGAAACTGTTTAATTATCACATACCATCATGATTTAAACAAAAAAAAAAAAAAAAATGGAAACAGCTCAGAGAAAGAGAGGTGCAAAAAGACAGCATCCGGTTTGTGTTCATTGACATATAATTGTATATTGATCCCCAAAATCTCGAATTGACGTCAAACTTCTCTGGTGACCTTTCAGAATTGAATGAAAAATAGTAACCTCCCTATTTGAATTGAATGGCGATTTATCAGAATTATCGGAAAAAGGCAACGAAACATAAATTTATTGCAATTTCCTACACAGTGCAAAGCAATCTGGGTGGGTGGGGGGGGGGGGGGGGTTTTGAGGCGGGGGGACTCTCTTTTTTTCTTTTTTCTTAAGACTTTCATTCCTATAAAAAGTAGTATTATCTCAGATTTTTAGAAGTTGCCAATTTTTGCTGAGAACTCTGTGGGCAGAAATTTGGAATTTGCAATTTTGCTCGGACAGCGGCACTCAGCCTACTCTTCCATCGATTTTGAATTGCCAAGGGTCCTTTAACATGCGTAACGTACACACGGGACTTCCGAAATATATTTGCCCTTAGCCGAGAAGGCTAGATGTCAGGCCTCCCTACCCTCAGGAAGCCTCGGGACCGTTGAGTCACTGAAAAAAGGCGGGTTTTCGATCTTCGTGTCTTTCCAACACCCAATGTAGGACCCGCGTGTCGATCCCGGCCTGTTTTCTCCATGAGCATACCTCTGCGCTACTGTGTCCACCCAACAACACTCTCTCCCAGAAGACCCATATCTTATATTATACACGACAGCATGCCTTGATTGGAGTTTAACTTTGTTTGTTGGCCGAATTATCAGCCCCTAGGGCGACTGAAACACGGATTGTAAACTCAGTTATCTTGGTCTGGTTCTCATTATTACTTCATGTTGAATTGTCAATGCAATCGGTCTCCAAATTTATTCTAATCTTTGCGCCATGTGAGAGGGTCTTATATAATTTCTTTTTAGCCTAGCCTAAGAGTAGGTTTCCAAAGGGATTCTCATTTTTTTTTCTCGTCAATATCATACAGAATAAATCAGTTCTCGATCAGTTCATTTTATTTTTATTTTTTGTTGTTGTTGAATTTTTTAGCTTTCTTCCCCAGTAACAACGGGCTACTTCGACCAAATTCAACGATTATGGAACAGGAACTCGCGTTTGTCTAAGTGGTACCAGTTTATATTGTTAAATCCCCGACAGGCGTTTCTTATTGATGAGAGTCAAAATGAAATCAAACAAGATAATATAATATGAATAAGGAAACCATTCTTTATCGATAAACGACGAAATAAATATAAGCAGTTTAAGAGAACAGTCATGATAAGAAAACTTCTTTTACCTATTGACAAGAGAGAGAGAGAGAGAGAGAGAGAAAACCATTAAAGACAGATGTACCAATAAAAACCATTTTATAACAAAGAGGAAGATCATAATCTGTCTCTTACCCATGACCGAAGGAGTTAAATAAACAAGCGGAAGCCGGTCTAGAGAACGATACAGCTGGTTCTAATAAAAAACGAAGAAATACAATTGCACTGAGTAAGACACAGAGAACGGAAGGATCAAGCAAAACTGTCTCTTAGTTATAACCAAAGCGATATTATTTCATAGTTAACAAGAAGACGGACAATACTGAGAAGGAAGAAAATATTTTTTTTTAACTCAAGTGTTCTCCTTTCCCATTTTCCTCCAAATCCCCCATACTCTTCCTATCTCTCAAAGTTATAACCTTCTTGTGTATCTACTGCGCTCTGCTTTGAAATAATAAAATAGGTAAGAGAAATGAAACGCCCGCTTGAGAAAATTTAGGACGACGCTCTCGTTAAAGATGAGCCATCAACGGTCATTAAGACACACCTGCTTAGATACCCGTAAACTCGTATTACAAGTAATAAGAAAGGTATTTGATTATAGATCTTTGAATGAAACTGACCTGAACAAATAATGATGTTTAACATTTTTGTTAAACATCATCTTTAACATTCATACCGCGCGATTGGCGGTAAGAGCACGTCACGATAGAACGGTCGCTTGCATGCAGTTCATTTCTGGCCTATATCATGGTGGATGACATAGTCGCTAGCATGCCGAGGACGATTTGGTGAAAGTTATCACAGGACAGTGGCGAGCAGGCTGTACAGTTTGGAGCGAGTTATGATAGTATGGTCCCTAGGGCGCAGTTGGCGAACAGAAGAAGAATCATGGGATCCACTTTTTTTTTTTCGCAAATGCATTTGCAGAGCTCACCGGAAAACATCATGATGTTCAGTTCAGAAATTTTAGGGCATCAGACAATATTGTTGTATTTCGGTAAAATCATCATATTTTTTTTTTCTATGTGTGATGAAAAACAGATAAGCTGGACCTCACAACAGGTTTTACGGAAATAATCAATAGTAAATCACATAAAGGCGGCAAACTTCAGCTTATCAAAAGTTTAAAAATGTGACATCACGAGTTTTTCCATTGAACTCATCATTTCTAATCTAGGAAGCTTTCAACAATGGGCATTATCTATCAAGAAATAGCAGTTGGGAAAATTACCGGACAAATTACAGTATCTCAATTGTAGAAGAATCCTTCAATAGTTTGTCCTCTGATGACACCAACATACCTTATTGAACTGAAAGACCTATGAAAGATTAGTCCGTGAATTACAGAACTGAAACATTGTGCGTACGAGTTTTCGCCAGTCCACGGTAAACATGGATTGAATACAGCCTAAAAAGCCATCCCTGTATACATGTATCATCATCTGTGCCTATCCTTCCCAGAGTGTAGACCACGGACGAAAGATCTCTCTATCAGTCCGCTTTTGGACAATTACAAGCGTTATGTTCATGAATAAATACTCCTATTAACTCCTAATATCATTGTCCAAATATCTTCTCCAGGGAATGAGTGGCTTATCCCTTAACCTTTACCGTCGTGGATTCCACCCAATGTCTCTTTGCTACTTTTAAACTGAAGAGCAAGTTTGTTGTTTATCCCAAAATGTTAAATTTGTGCACCTTTGTAAATAGTCTGATTTTACAAAGCTTTAAGGATATATGACAAATCAAAAGATGAAAGCAAGTGGGAGGGTAGTAGATCGCCCCACGATATAAATTTCCGATTTTTTTTTAAAAATCCGAACATTTCTCCAGTTTATATTTACAAAATCCCCAAACGACCCATCTTCTGTTAACAAGTTGTACAGTAAGTTCTCCATACTGTAACCTCTCCTGCTTGTGGCCCAGGGCCTGGATTCTCTGTAAATGTCCATTCTGAATGTTATGCCTGCGTCTTTTCCGCTTCTTTTCTACTGTTCCTTGCACAGTTTTAGGAAGACTACTGGATCTATTCATCACCAGTGTATTTGTAAAAATTTCATTGTTTAGAGCAAGGATTGTTTCCCACAGAGCTCTCTCTTTTCCGTTTGTTCCCTGCAGATGTTGAGATAGAGAGTCAATTTTGCCATCTTGATAAATAGTCCGGCCTTTCTAAGAGCATATGGAGACTGGTGTTGTTTGATGCCAGCCAGGGTGATCTTAATTACTTGAGTCACATTTTGAACTTTCAAGATCGTTTGATCGGATCTCTCTTCTATCTATATAATAGCATCAATGTAGTCACCATCAGGGACTTTCGAGGGCAGGCTCCAATCATAATTAGTATGTCATCTAACAGGTTCCCTCAAAGTTCAAATCTTCAGTTCTGAGCCTGACCTGCCAATCACCAGACCTGGCATTTATTCAAATGAGGTCACAGCCATCGAATGGTTTTTCACTCAGCTTTCTCTCCCCGTGGTTGTTCAAACTCCTAAATAATCGGAAGGAACTGCCGAGAGTTTTAGTGTTTCACCAATAAAATCTAATTTTCTGTGTAAAAAATGGTAATGTGTAATAATTATGATAATAATAATAATAATAATAATTTATATAGCACATTCCTTTACAGCTCTGGGTCTAAACCCTTTAGAATCTATTATTACCCCTGTCCGACAGACCCAAAGGGATCACTCAAGTTTTGTCTTTTTTTTTCATGGGAAGCATACAAGGCCGCCGTCTGTCAAGCTCTCAATTCCTTATCGATCTACCAAACGCATTTGCTGTATTTAGTTGGGTAGTTGCGTAACCTTTTAATCCGAATTAGATCAGAATATATATATATGTGTCTTTTTTCTAAGACAAAATGTCGGATCTTTGATCTCGAGTTCAGTGACCTAACCCCCAAGGCATGTTGCGAATTTATTATTACCAAAAGCGAAGTTCTAATGAGCCACACACAATCAAACAATCCAGGTCACGGCAAGCAGGTCACCACATGGACAGACATGGGCGTCATCATGGGCAATTTGCACAAGATTCTCCTAAAATGAAAAATGAGGTTTGCTGATTCTCAAAAAGAGACAAGAAAAAAGTTTACTTGTAGTGAAGAAGAAGTTCCACTCACTGTTGTATGTAAGCTACTGTATAGATGTAAGAGACGTTCACATCCAAGTGCAAACAGACAACAATATCCCTGACAGCATAAGAACAAGGCAGACTCACGACACAGTGTCTCGGCTTGATAAGCGTATTGCTGACGGCAGAAATGAATAAACATTTCTATAACGCTCACGTACAAATCGTATCTATACATTTTACCTGCAACAAACAATCACTTCTTTGTAAGTAGTTCAAAGTGATTATAAAGGCAAAACATAGAGGCTTTCCAAATTATGTTCAGCGTTAATACAGGCCTTCTGATTTAGGGTTTCTATGTACTCAGGATTTCCTTTCGCAATTTTGCTTACTATCTTAACACATCTATTCATTCTCAACATGCTATGTTCACCTACGGCTGAAGACAGAGAAGACTATAGTAACTTACTGGTCCTATCTTCAAAGATGCCCGACCTCCTCAGCGGGGATCAAGGAAAAAGTGAAGATGAGTGCAGATGAAGTGAAGAGCCTGCTAGCACATTATGAGCGGTTTAATGGGAAGATTCCAAGCCGAGCATGGCGAGACAGTCACTGAGCAGTTCCAATCATTGACAGTTGCAAGATAAAGCCCAAAAGTGCCTTTATAAACTATTGGAGAGGTCAGAGTTTTACAGAATGAGCCAGAATTCATGATTCACGTGTTGTAATAGTTACATGTCCCACGGCAAGTCAGAGTGAGTTCTAAGTTGCTGAACTGGGACAGAGAGATTGATGGCTGAATGTGATGAAAGTGGTCTATCGATGTTTTCATACTGAAAAAAATGAATAAGAAAAGATTGCTCGAGCATGCTTGAAACTTTTTACCCACACGAAAGTGTATGAATTATTGTTATTATTCTACATAATGCCACTACCGTACTCAATCGTTTATCGCGGGTGTTAGGTTGCAGGACTTGCCGCGACAAGCAAAAATCCGCCAAAAAGGGATACTGTATTTGATTTGTTATTTAAAAACAATTGAAACCTTTACAAACCTCTCCCATACTGTTAATATCAACCTTCGTTCTATTGCATTACCCTTCCCCACAGTCTTATAATTCTTATAATGGAAAATGAATTATATTATTTATGACGGCACACCCTGCGATATAGCAGGAGCAGGAAATCCGCAAAACAGAAATTAAATTACATACTAAAACAAGCCGCAAAACAGTGAAGCTCCAAAAGGCGAATCGCGATATAGCGAGGGGCGACTGCAACTAAAATTAGGTGGAAAAATCGACATACGAATCATTTCGAGTGTATATTTCTCTATATACTTAACATAATTTATAACAATAACGAAATAAGCACACATATGTATACATGAACGCACGTTCAGTAGTATCGGTTTTCCATTTGAACAATTAACAACAGTAATATAAACTTTAAAGAGAATAAATAAATTGATAATACATTAACAATAAAACAAGCACATTACCAAACGCGTATGCAACCATGAACTGCGGCCCACCCTGTATAATGACAGATAAAAGATGAGTGCTTTGTTATCATAGTTTATGATAGCGGGAAATGGGAATCATGATGACCAGCCATATTTTTTTTTCTTTTTCCCAGACAGAAGAGTGTTAAACAGGCAGTGTACAGAAGAAATAAAAATCATAAACTTGTTGTCATTCCAAAGACTAATTAAATAAAAAGACAAACAAAATAATTAATATATTACAAAAAACAAGAAAAAAAAATTCCTTATACTATGCATTTTCGCGATTTTTCATGACTGAAGTTTGAAGCAAATAACGCAAACGTGATTTTTTTGTCTTCCATTTTATTATTATTATTATTATTATTATTTTACACTGCTTATCAAAAATTCCTTGTGTCTGGCAAAAGAAAATGAAGGGGCCGGTCAAAATAATATCCTAATGGCCACGATGTTAGGTGTAACAAGGTATTCGTTCACCAGACCAGCCTCTTCGACTGACCATCCCACATCTCTCAGGCTGGCAGGTGGAAATGGTTCCAGATAGAGATCTCAAATTAGAGCTAATTGCGTGCCTATGCGAGATAAAAGCGGAGTGACAATGTCCACTTAATCACTGACATGAAACATTCAGAACAATTTGTGTTGTCCATTGATAAATGGCTAGTACAGAAGATGGGCAAGAGTGGTGATAATGATAATGATGGTAGTCTGCTAGACTTTACACTGAAGAGGAGCCAACCTGCTTCGAAAATTTGGAAATTTACAAAGATAGGCAGGCAGGCAGACAAGCGGCCAGACAGAAAGATCGATCGATCGATCGATCGATCGACAGACAGACAGACAGACAGACAGACAGATAGATAGATAGATAGATAGATAGATAGATAGATAGATAGATAGATA
>JBCAUA010050942.1:0-11628 GCA_038406235.1 Peronia verruculata
TTTATACATATATAGATATACACATGTATACGATTTATTGTTATATATTGTTACGATTTGTATAAGGATGATGTCTTTAAGTTAAAGCTAAAGAAATGAAAATTAGCACCTAAAGATGGCGTTATTTTATGTGTACTTGTATATTTATTACACAATGATTATTTTACACACAGACGTGTTATTTTATTACAAGTACGTCTTAAAAACTTCCTGGTGGCGGTTATCTCGATGGCAGACGTGGTCCTTAAAAGAATTTTACGTGTACGTGCTACATGTGCAGAGCGCGAATCACTGACAACACAGGTCCCAGTCCTACTTTTTAATTTTAGGGCTAAATTTAATAAGTCAGTCAATGTGTTCCTCTCTTTTCTTGGAAGATGACAAGCGTACTGTACATGTGTAGTGCTGTCCACTTAATGTCAACTCGCTTAAAGTAAATTCTTTTCTTGTAAGAATTAAATCAGGATTGTTTTTCTTCCTTATCATCGTATTGTTTAATCATAATGTCAGTCTTGTTTGAAATCAACACTTTTTTTTTTGTTTTAATCCGAAGGATGAACTTTTTACCAGACCCGACCATATGCATGTACTCTCAACACACGATCGAGTTATTTTAGAGATACATGTAGGTTAAAACTATAAAGTACATGTATAATAAAGTGATCTACAGTATTACTGTGGTATGACACAACTGGGGGGAAGGGGGAATGCGTTATTCGTGTACATAAATGAGTCTGTAGCTTTCTTTAACCTTGGCAAGGTGGATCTGGTGGCTATACTTAATCTAAATAAAGAGTGTACTATTGTATGAACATGTACTGTTAGATTCAGTTGTATACAATGTAAATTATATTATTATGACCCGCAAATGACCAAAAGAAAGAAGATTTTTCAGAGCGTTACAAAATACTATATAAGCCTACATGTACATTATGCTTTTTATATACAGCTGTACATGTATTATGGCTCGTTAACTTTAAATGGTACACTTTGACAAACAAAATCGATTTTTTCTATCGAAGCTTAATCTGTGAAGAGAAAAAATGCACAAATTCTTACTACGGCAAGAACGCTACAAATCTCATTTTTAATCTGACAGACGTGTTCGCAATAACGAATTTCGTTACATGTATTTGCGACTAGTGAAATATAAAAACCAGTTACATGTGATCTGTATGAATAATATTAGTGGATATACTGTACATTATGTTATTATATTGTTTTCTTCTGTGTTCACTGATGATTTAAAAAAAAAAAAAAAAGTCTGCTAAAATATCACCCTCCACAAGTGTGTGGTTTTGTCTGGAAGTGGAAGCAACGGCATGGACTAGAGAAATGAGTGGTGAACCTCACCATAGTGTGCACAATGAAAATGTCGTACTACAGTTACACAATGCTTTTATTGTGTACTTCTTACTTAACTTAAAGTTAAAAGTATGTGTAAGAGGATAAGTAATGTAAGTTCATGTTGTAAGTGTGCCAAAATTACACATTAATTATGTCACCACATAAGTAAATGTAACAACTACATGTACATATGAAAATTGCAAATACATCTACATTGTTTTGCTTGAAATGTTGGCATTTTTTTTTTGGGTAGTTTTCCATTATAGAAAAAAAAAACCCAAAACTTTTTACTGGTACAGCATTATTCTAAAAATGAACCGTTTGAACTTTCTACATCTACTAAAGTGAATAGAAATGAATGCAGTAACAGTTGTCGAACTTTTTGCCCAAAGTGTACCATTTCAATGTTTACAAGCTATACTTTGGTACATTCATACATCATCAGTATGAACTTGTGTGAAAAATGTCCATGTATTATGACTTCCCGCATTAACACTGTACTACAGTAATAAGTGTAATGTAAATTGTAAGGACAACAATAACAAAAAACAAAACAAAACAAAACATATTAAAATACAAAAAGATGCGAGAAAACGCAGGGTACAAATGAATACAAATTTTGTTTTTAATGAGGATGCATATGCATCAAACCATGACGTGGAACACAAATGAGCATTTCATGTACAACATGGAGCAACGGTATGAACAACAAGAACAGAACAAACAGATAAAGCACAATCTAAAAATCAACTTGTTGGAAGGGAGAATAAAAAAAAAATTTATAAAGAAAGAAACAAACATCAATACTGGACACTGCATTTGCTAGTTGGTCTATTTCCTCTCTCCCTTTACAAAATACTGTCTCGGAGGCAAAAAGTGCCTGACTACCAAACTTGTTCCATATTTTTATTAAGGAGCTCAGTGATGATGCAGGTCAAACTCACCACTTTAATATTAACATTATAAGTACATACAATCCAATTTAACAGTCATAATTTTGGGTTTTAGAACTAAATGCTACATTCTCAAGCCAAAACCCAATTCTGCCTACATACATGTACAATGTACTTAAGTTTTGAATCTGTGCCATATACATGTAGTGTTTGTCCATTTTCTCAAAATGTCAAAACTGCCATGGCATGGCCACTGAGAATCCACAATGGATTATACTATGACAGGAGCATTATATCCAATAACTCAAAACTAAATGTGCATGTCATGCATGACTGCTTGATGTTTCTAAAGTTACCAGCTTGCGCAAGAGATGACCAGTACATGGACACGTTAAAAAGACGTGAAATTTATATATTTACATGTATGCATTCCTATCTAAACTTGACCACAATCCTCCCTGTCAGTTACATTCATTGTAACTAACTACATTGCATCATGTAGCCCATATCTGAATGAAACTGAATCAATTTTGTTCTGTTCCCTGAGTGTTTTGACTGCTGTCCAACCTATGTATTTCCTCTGCTACTGTGTGCTATTGTAACTACTCATTCAGGTAACAGGAGGCCATGGTGACAAGCCAAGCAGTATCTGGGCCCAGATGCATAGCTTTTTGAAAAGTAGTTAACTTTCTGGACATAAAATCTGAAAATGTCAGATTCAATGACTGAATCTCCAGGGAAAAAAAAAAAAAAATGGGCAGAGTCAGACTAACCCTCTATGTAAATGCGACCACATTTGGGAATGTACTGTCAAAATGATCTGTATCAATACTGTGCCCTTTGGTATCCATCAATTATAGCAATACATGTGCTATACAACACCTTGCTCTCAAGATAGGCCATATTGGGTGATAGATTATTTAGGCTACTTGATAAAAAAAAGTTTTGTGGGTAAAAATTAACGCTAATCATCAACTGGGCCTCGCATGCAGAGACTGGGTTGTTCTAGATAGTAATAGTAGACAAAGCATGGCCCTCCCAACCTACACTCCCCTCCCCCTACCCAACCCCTCCCCGCACACATGGCCCTTTTACTACACCATCAAGACAGCAGGCAGTGCATGTGGAGTCCACTTTGGTTTGGGTGACTTTTATAGAGCCTCTTATTAGAAAGAGTTTGAGTCGCATAATACTCATCGGCCAACAGGAAGGGTTTAAGTGGAGGTTGTATTGTTGGCATTTGTTTTAACCAGTTGTTCATTGGTAATGGAAAAGAAGGAAAAAATCGGGACCAGGAAGAAAGTTAATTTTAACCGAGAATTTATCTTAAGCGAGTTTATCTTAAGTGGAATGCACTGTGTTAAGCAGTTCTAAGTTGTATGAGGCTTTCTAAGTTGATATGCTAAGCTATTTGGCCTGACCATGCTAGGAGTACCACAGTTGACTACCGGTACTGGGACATTTACTGTGTGCAAGAAGTGTTAAATTGCAGACAGAATGGCAAGACTAGAAAACTTTCCACCAATGTTCCTCCTCAAGACTTGAATCCAACAAACATCAAAATATGTCATCCCAATTTTTGCAAAGTCATCAAAGAGCAAAAACCATACATGTGGTGTTCGTCACTTTGTGAAAATTGGGACAATGTCATGCGACCAAGTGGTGAGACTTGAACACCAAAGGCAGCTTCATGGGTAAAGTCAGATGTTATGACCAAGGAGAACAAGGGTTCACTCTCAGTCAATAGCAATATCTCAGCCCAGAGGAAATGTAACTCAATCATTGCTTTTTTCCTAGCCAAAGTAAATGAGTGATTCCCCTTTTCTACTGACACTACCAGTATACCTGTCCAACAAAATCTGGACATTGGACTTGCTTGTCTTGTCTCCCTTGTGCCAGACATACATTTATGTGTGTGTTTCCCATGGCTACCTACCAAGCCTGTGTGAAAGTGGAAGACCACTTATCATGACAGTTCTGGTCATTTATGAATAAATGTCAACAATTGAACTTGTGTATGTGATTTGAGGCATGAATCATGATGAGAGCAATTAACGGCAGAAATTTATGTGAAAACATGTCTTCAAAGTGAATGATGGCTGTCTTATATCTTAGATCTGAATTTTCAAAATAGTGGAAGAGCAAAATGAACAAATATCTTTAAAAAAAAAAAAAAGAGTAAAAATAACACTAAAATGAACAATCTGATTCAGTCCAACCCATATACATTTCAGTGAATATATTTTATATAGTTTGTGTGTTTCAGATGGAGGATGATAAAAAAAAGAGAGAGAGAGAGAAAGAGAGAGGGAGAATTTAACTATCCTAGCAAAAACAGGGAGAGACCCCCCCCCCCAGGTTGGCTCAGGTTAAAGATCAACAACTGCTTGTGTGAGCCACAAGAAGACTATTCACCACACAGCACAATCCTACGCAATATTAAAAATATAAATATTAAAAATATACATTATGTAAGAAATTCCAAGTAAAATTGTTCTTGCTCGACAGACAAAAAGGTTAATTTCACAATATACATGTATCTGAAATGGGTTTTAGCTCAAGAAAGAAAAAGTTGCGCACTCACACATACAACAAATCCAACATAAGTCTCACACAAAAACTGGTCAATGACTACTGAGGAGTGGAAAGACACACAGCACTCAAGTCCATCTTTATATTCCTCTAAATTTCACTACCTACTATCAATACAAGGCTACCCTTGCCTGGCCCATTCCCTAATTGTCCCAGAAAATAAACCTGAACAATAATATACAAAGTCTAGTCTCAAGAAGATAGAGTCACAAGGGATGTAAACATAAAGACTTTGGTTTTCTGAAAACTTGATTCTGATCACTCAGTACCATTTGCATTTCCACCCCTCAAATACAACATGCATCCAACCTCTCATCCACAAGACATCATTTTCCAAGCTCACTACGGTCTCTGAGTTCCACACACAGTAAAGCACTTTTTGTTTTTTTTTTTTCCTTTTATATTGACAAAAATAACGTTAAAAATGCATTTTTGTTTGCTTGTAGAAACACCAAATTATCAACAAAAAAATTTACTGCATGCACGATTTCTGCTGTCTGTTCAAAACTTTTATATAAATCTCATGACTAAACATCACCCAAACATTCGAAAGTTTTGCAGAAAAGCTCACGAAAAAGTAGAAATTCAACACATCACATTGTCTTTTGAGAGGAGAGGGATACTATTCTGCGCATGGACATAAAAACATTGGTACCACTTTGAGATTGCAATTAACGCATAAAGAGAAAAAGAAGAAGAAAAAATCTATCCCTTCATATTTCATTTTTCTTTCATCAAAGGAATGACAAAAATGGCCTCCGTGCCGATAAGAACAATACAGTGAAACTACAAATTAAAAAAAAAAAAAAAAATTCTTCAACCTGTGTTTAAAAGATTAAAACATAATGACATGCTGATTCATGTTCCGGACAAGAGATGACATTCAGGAAACCCTCCTCCTCTACCTCATCTTGTAGTTGAGAGTACAGTTTGCCTCTGATAGTTCCCCACGGAAATCAATGCTGATACTGAAGTCCAGATCTCTCTGAAAACACAGATGGAAAAAAAAAAAATATATTTCCAGTGAGAGAAAAGTTTGCCATTAATTATATGCAGTGCCCCGAAGTTCGCGCCCTATTTTTAGCTACTCTGCCTAAATCTCGGGAAATCCCGTTCCTGTAATCAAATGAGAGTGGTAATCATTCTCGCGAGATCTGAAGCGGTTCGGGAAAACCCGAGGCGCGGACTTCGGGACACGGACGATAAAAAAAAAAAAAAACTGGCGAGGGACATGTTGGATTTCTAAATTATGGAGGGAGAAATTATTTGTCTTGTGTGACACATGCTATATGCTATTCATATGGGAGGGTTGAACCATACGTAAATAAAATTGTTGATTAGTGCATCAGTATCTTAAGATATTGTTGCCAGAATTTAAAAAAATTTAGCCAAAAACATAAAAAGCTGTTGGGAACCAATAGGAGAGTTTGGAGCATAATCCAGCACAACAGCAAAGGTATATTCAATAGGATCAGCAGGGTTCTAGGAAGAGTATCATTGAAAATGCTACCAAGCATTATGAAGTCATTTACATTTAAGATGCTTTGTGATTTTAGAATTGTTAAAAAATATATATTATAATAAAGATGAGTGTTACTGAGACACAAATTGTACTGCAAAACAAGATTCTTCCCTTGTCTATGCCCATAAAAACAATAGAAGTTTTGTCTCTCAAAAGACTGCAGAACTGAAAAACTCTAAAATTAAATATATTTGTTCAAATGATCAATTTTGAACATGATAGTTCTAATAGAATATATAAGATAGTTTGACACACCTAAGGGCACACCTAAGCCCAAGTGCACATACACTGTGGCATTGTGGGGGTGGGTAATGGTGCCAACATCACTTCCCACCCGCGATGTGCATTAGGACATGGCGGGCCATTTGGCTGCTGAACTGTTTCTGCCTGTTAAGTCACATGACCCTCCTCCCCTGCCGAATCTGACCCCTGTTCTGAGCTTAATGTTGATCTGTGTAGCGCACTGTGTCTGGGCAATTTTTGCATCGTGTATTTTTTCTTCATGTGACGCTGTCGTCACCTTCCTTACCTCCACTTTGCTAGTCGAAATGTAGGCTAGATCTAGATTACACACTCGTTCAAGTGCATCCATGTAGATATATATATATATATATTTTTTTTTTAAACTCGATGTTAAGTTGGCAACCTTACGACAATGATTCACTTAAAGTTTAAAAGCAAATAAAATGCAGAGCACAAAACTCTCTCTTTCTTTTGTTCTCTCTCTCTCTATCTCTATTTGCCTGCATTGAGTTATGCCCAGATTCATGGCGCCGGCAGGTCAAGATAATACTTTCTCTGCAACTTCAAAATCTCATTTACAGAACCTTCAACACTTTGCTCCCAATTGTCGCACAATTATGCGACGACCTAGAAATCCCCTCCATACTAATTCATCACATTAATGCGACAGCTAAACTAGGCAACATTGGCAGAAGGAAGTAGAGAGGACAGGAAATCATAAACTAAATGTATTTTCCACCAAAGAGAGTTACACATTGTCTTAATGTGACAGTTGGTATGAAGGGGATTTTCAGGCCATATCATAATTGCAACGCTGGAATCAGGGAGTTTGCAGCAATTTGGTGCCAAAATTTTCACCGCACTGTGCTATCCTGAAATCCACCACTCGTGGTGCGCTGGCTCACCAAGAGTATTGGCTGACCCAATTTGTGTTGGTCTTGGGGAAAGAGTGTGTTCTCTTATTGGCCGGCGCCAGTTGCGGCTGACTGGGTTTGGCGCCAGAGTGTATGTGTGCTTGGGCTAAGAGAGGATACTTACGTTGTTCTGTTTGTTTGGTGTCATGGTGATAACCCCTTCAACTTCTTCTCCTTTCTTGATGGTCAGATCATTGTCGCCCAGGTAGAACACAGTCTGCTTCCAGTGGGTATATGGTGCATCAGGTGCTGTGGACAGGGAATAAAAATTAAAGTTTTAAAAGGGTTTTAAAATAAAAAATTTTTGTTCCATCTTATCTATTATATAGCCTAATAGTAGAAGGGCTCAACAGAAAAAACTTGTGATGTCCCATTTTGACACTTTTGAGAAACTGAAGTTACCGGTTTGGAGTGATTTAATGTTGATTACTATGTCTATAAAACCTTTGTGGTTTCTAGTTTAAGCCCAGTTTCTCGGTTCTAGCTCAGTGACTTACGTCTCAATTCGACTGGCCACAAGACATATAAAAAAAATATAAATAAATAAATAATGATAATCTGACCAAAATATTTTTAAACCTAACAATATTACTGTCTGATGTTGTAAGTTTTTCTATTGAACCTTTCAATTGTCAGTAAGTATATTAACCCTTCAGTACCGCAATGGCCACTATGCATCACCTTTACTTATTAATGGATATCCGGCCTAAAGTACAAGATCTCGCGAGAATATGATTTAGAATACTAAAGGGAAGTCACTGCCGAATTTCAGCACATTGGAACAATATGTCTGATAGCTACTATCATGTGAAGGTCGCATTAAATTTTTTAACAGTCTGATGACAAATGGATGGTGCCGAACCATCACATTATGATGAAAAAAAAAAAAAAAAAAGTGTTTTCGACGTGAAATATGCAGCTGATAATAAATCAGCGTAGATCAAGAATTTAAGCATAACTTAGAAGAAGAAAGCCAAAGTGATAACAATGAAATTAGATCTGGATCTGTGTAAAGAAGCTGGCACAGGTGCAGTCTGAATCTGAATGTTTTGTCACTGTTATACCCCAAAACAACTACAATTATCACATTCAGCATTGAATTCTCCACAAACTGCATCTGATTTCACATAAATAATGTGTAAAATGTATTCAATCTTTATTTTTTTTCTACAACCACCAGAGTTTTCATACCAATTATCTCCCTTGAGCTGGTACTTCCAGTGTTCAAAATGTAGTCAGGCCTGGTATTGAATGGATTAAGTGACAGTAGCTGAAAGTGTGATATAGTTACAGCAGGTGAAAGTGTGACAAGACCCCAACTTACAAGTAGAGAAGCCAGTTCGCTTATGACACTTTGTGAACTCAATGTTGAAGAAGGTAACCAATGCATGGAGATAATCATTGCGACGGACTGTCAGGCGGAAAGGAGCTGTGAATGCAATATCTCCCTCTTTCACTGTGTAGATATCAACCTCCTGTAATCCATAAAAAGAAAAAGCATTAACATTTTAACAACAAAAGCAGAAACCTGACATTTTATGCAAGCTTGTCTTCCGACAGAAATGTTTAAAAGAAAGAAAAAGATAAAAAAAAAGATGCTGACCGTTCATACACTGATTTGAAGTTTGCAAATCTATAACAAAACAACCAAATTCCAGGAACGAGCAGAATAATAGAGTAAACTTTATTATATTTAAAAAAAAATATATATTTTTTTAAAACAAAAGTCTCTACCTTTTCAATACGAACTAATTTGAGTTTTGTGCAAATTATATAAATTACATTTCATGAAATTTTCCGAAATTGTCCCAAAATGTAATTGCGTATCTATTCAAAGGTAATGCTAGAGTTTAGAGATCAGGTATTACAGCACATTTCATTGCTGTAAAATTTTACCTAGTTTTTCTCAATGTAATTATCACACTGAATATGTCTCGTAACATACCCCATAATGGTGTCACGATACAGGGAAAAAAAATCTAAAAAAAAAAAAAAAAAAAAAAAGTGATGAATAAATGAGAATATACAGTGCCCAATCTTACCTTTACCAAGAAAGAATTGGTGACAACTTGCTTTGGATCCACCACATCAACTAGTGGCTCTCTTATGGCAACATCACGTATACAGCTCATATCAAACCCATAAACATTGTCCCACCCTGTGAAAATACAGAAATGCACAACTAACAGGAAAGCATATCAAACTCTCATAATAAAAATTTAATTTAGAGGGTAAAAAAAAATAAAAAATTATCATTTCCTGTGCAAACAATATCATGCAATTGGATTTTCCATTCTGCTAAGAAACCATGCATAAACTCAGGGGATTTTTGTTCGGGTGCTAAATTTAAAACCATTTATCCCATTTCCAAATAAATTGCACTTAAACTCCAAATTAAATGACACGTGATTCTTTCCTTTGGCAGTTTCGAAAATACAAGCACATGGTTCTATTGAAGTCATATTCAGCATCATGCAAATATCAAATGAAACTGTTGCCGGTGTGCAATTAACATTTTTCTGGAAAGAAAGGCATGGACGTCAAACTCTTTTCACAAAAAACAGATCATGGCACATTATTTGTTGTCAGTAATCTGATGTGATGATTTTCTATCAACAACCCTGACAGGACCATTCAACTGCATGTTGTCAGGTGTTAGGAATTAAAAGTCACGAACTTCGATCTTGATCTTCAAACTGCTGAACAACAGTTCGACCATCGTCCGAGGTAGAGGGTAACTCTTTGGTGTTTCGTATTTCATTGTCATTGTGCAAAATTAGTATCACAAAGTATTATAAAACCACGATTGTCTCGTGATTTCAATAGAAGTCCGCAGTTGATTGGCCAAAAGAAGAAAATCCGACTAAAGTAGGAAGTCTGACATCCCTGGAAAGGGCTAAAAAACACCACCAAAACCCATTTTCCAGTTAGAAGAAACTTTTTGGATTACAGAGAGCGAGTAGAAGACACTCATATTTACTCAACTTACAGTTGATTTTCTCGTCCTTGTATTGCCTATCCTCTATGGCAGTGACATACAAAGTAGCTCTGTCTGGAAAGATGAGACCATCTGGTTTCTGTTGAAGAAATGAGCAAAGATAAAAAAAATGAGTGTCTCAAAATCCTCAAACAATGTAATCACTTTCTCAATAATTCATGCATCATCTCTCATAGTATTTTGTTTTGTAAAACACACTAGAAATTGTTGAAATACTTGATTTATCAGCTTCTTAACAAGTTATTCAAACATTTTATAAATACATGTTCATCCCGCATGTGACTACAAACTCTCAGCCCTGTTATGAAAAATTCTAAAGTCAACAACACTTTCAACTCGTGCTAAAATGTAAATCTTAAAACTTTAGCAGCTTAAACATGACACTTTGGTTTTCCACCATGATCGTGTAAAAATTGTTTCAGTCTCCTTAAACTCACCAGCCACTTATCTCTGGCAAAGATGACTGTGTTAAGCATGGACTCATAAAACAGGCAATAACCCATCCATTCAGAGATAATGATGTCAACTTTGTCCACATCAGGAGGCAGGCTGACCTCCTCTACTTTCCCTCTTACAAGACTGATTACTGTAGAGAGAGAGAGAGAGAGAGAAAAAAAAAGCAAATAATGTTATCTACCATTTTGTTCACAGAAATGTTCTGGAACATCAGTATTTCGAGAGCAACTAAACATAAGCAA
Organism: Peronia verruculata; assembly: GCA_038406235.1. Lineage (NCBI taxonomy): Eukaryota > Metazoa > Mollusca > Gastropoda > Systellommatophora > Onchidiidae > Peronia > Peronia verruculata. The sequence goes on from JBCAUA010050942.1 coordinate 11,208, forward strand.
AAATAAGGTGCCATGCACTGAAATCAGGCGCTCATCAAAAATATATGGCCGGAGAAATCATTTTTTCTTTTTCAACAGCGAATGAGTTTCCAACACAATTTTTTTTTCTTCACAGGACCTCTATATCAATCTAAAAATGCATTTCAGAGTTAAATTTGTTGAAACAGATTGAGCAAAATACCCAGATTGTAATTTAGTAGCATTAATAACGAACAAAAGTCACTGGCCATTTTCTCACTAACTTCAGCTGCAGCAAGAGGTCATCGTCTTTAAGTGCCAATATCTCAACTTCTACTTCAGGTAGAACAAAAATGTTTAAACAGACAGAAAGGGAAATGAATAATCTTCAGTGACACCAGCAACTCTACATGCTAAAAATTTGAGGAGAGCCGAATTTTATTTCATTCTTTTGTTCCACCGA
>JBCAUA010050953.1:0-11628 GCA_038406235.1 Peronia verruculata
GGGGCGGGACTTGTGGTTTGCTTTGTGGATAAAGAGGTGTAAGTTTAGCCTCCTGACTGGTCAGCTGTTTTGCTTCTGTGGTCGGTCTGTAAACACTTGAGCCACTCGCGCGATTATCCACGGGATGGCATAGCAATATCATGTTTTCAACAATGATACTGTTATGTGAAAATTCACACGTCATTTAAATGCTGGGCAATATTGATGTAACTATATGCTAAAGAGATCCGGAATTGCTAGATTTAAATATAATATACATACAGGGAAGAGGGCTGTACTTATTCACATACATACATCTTTAACTAACGGTAATGATCAACTAATCATAGTAGTGAAGACAATCTGTGATCAAATGGGTTGCGTAACTTTTCAATTCACCTAAGAACCCGTCCGCCTAAGAGCCCGCTTTTTTGCCTCCCGACGACCGGGTTCTTAGGCGGAGACCACTGTACTCCAGCAGTTTTTCAAATGATTTTTTTAAAATGACTAATAGAGTAGCTACATTGATTCAGTAGGGAATCACAAAGCCTAGTACCAATATGACTAACTTAAACAGCTGGCAAAGTCATTGATGCTGATTTTAAATGCTGACAGGACAATAGAATTTATGAGAGGATGTGGCAATGACAGGATTAGTTTACACATTGATGTGTTGAATGGGAACTGGCACAGTACTGACATTCAATACTTGGAATTGAATCTGAATCTCTATACAGTATTCCTGTTTCTGGTCAATAATACAACAGAGTAGGTCACCCTTTCTCCCATTGCTGAGCCCCCGCCCCATCTGCAAATGATGAAATATTGTGGGGGAAAAAATGACTAGAACATAACAATTTTAAGAGCACTCTTAGATCTGTCAGTATTTTCAAACAAGAAAATGGACTGTGCCACTTTGACATTTCATTACCATGGATCCCGAAACAAAAAAAAAAAAAAAAAACCCAAAAAACTGACATTACTTTTGACATTGATTGTCCTGTCGAAGAAACGAATGGGTCGAATTTCCAGCAGGTGGGACAGGTCTTTCATGCCGACCTTGAAAGGATTGCGATCATCTAGCTGAAGGTGAAGATGAATATGCAGGCGAAGATCAGTCTCAATCGACCGACACAATGGATCCAGTAGATGCTGAGGAAATTTAAGAGTTAAAGACATGCATTGTTTCAAATATTTGAACATGGAAGCAGTGGAAGAAACAATCGATGAAAAAAATATTTCCTTCCTAAGTCAACATCACAATTGAATACCACTTGATGGAGAATTCCTGAGAAAGATGACAGTTTATTTATTTAACTCTTCTAGAAAAAGATAAGAAACTCTGAATCCAATGGCCCAAGCCCTGGCTACAAACATTACATGTACTTAATCAATTAGTCTAACTAAATAGCATATTTATCACTTCATTAAACATGTGATCCATTTTTAAAATTTTGTCCTAGTTACAGATCTAATCTGATACCTGGGGATATAGAGTAGCTAAATGAACAAAGCTTTCAACAGCAAAGAGAGAGATGATACCCCAAAAAAAAAGCTGAAAAGAAAGACAGCATTATATGGCCACTTTTTTGTCCATTAATTTAGGTGACATCTGTCTGTTACTATGTGGTCTGAGTCTTTCACAGCTATTGACAGGGACATCCTTTGCAAAATGTATTCATCAGTGACATGGGATTGTCAAACATTGAAGACGCCAGTATCAGATGACTTTTCAAAACTTTGAATTTCCCTGACTCCCAACAAACTGATCATATTTACCTCATTGATATACTTAGTAATTTCTTTGTCAAATGCATCTTTCAGTTTCTGAGGAGATTCCAGATGTTTTACTGTATTCATCTGGGGCACACAGTCTCGAAGGGCTCCAAACATGTACTGAAATTTTGCAAATGGTACAGGAAAACCATAAATACAAAGTATGTCTAAACACTGTTTTGCTTCAATCTTCTAATGATCCAGGCTTAAAAATAAAACCAAAAATATATTTCATGAAAAGTGCACTTAACACTTTGTGGATGAGATTCTTTATCAAACTGTCATATTCTCAAATTGTTTCCTTCCATATTTTTACATCAAACAAAATATAAAAGGAAAGAAAGATTATTTCATATAATTTTATTTCTTTGGGTGTAACTTTATTTAAGCGTTGTTTTACACAAAAAGTTAAAGCACACTGTATTAAATGTAAGAGACTAAAATCAATCCCTCAAAATACCACAAGTAAAATATGATCTACTTTTCACAAAATCAGAGCCATTTTTCTCTGTGAAACTACCATACTGTTACCTGAATTGTAAACTAAATCTATGAATTTATGAAATGTGATGAAAACAGAAATACAAGAAATTGATGCTAGAAACATTACAGACAAACCTGCAGGAAACTTACTTGAACAAATCAGAAGGATGGGTCCTTCTGAATGAGATTTACTATATTAAGATTAATTCTATACACTCTCTCACATAAGAAATACAAGGCTTTCAAATAACCGGGAGGGGCAGCTGCTGTCAAAAGATGGGCACTTACATGGACTCTGTGAGTATCTTGCACACCTTCACAAAGGTCATCCAAGTACAAGGGGATGACCACTCGATGCCAGTAAATAAAGCTGCAGTCACAAGCAGCCTGAATTCTGGAATGTTCAACAGTCACAGAAGATAAATGATAAAAGATGATAATAATATTTCATGTGAAATCACCTCACTACTTGACATAGAACTACATAATTCTGACCTGATATATTACATATGTCATGAGCTTAGAGCAAATGAGTGGGAAGTCATGCTGGGCAATCACGATTTATGACCATTCGTAACTATTTTCCCACTCAGATACCATAACAAAATTTCTATTTTTTTCAAAACCTTTTCATTAACCTTTCTTAACCTGAAGAAAAGAAAATTATGATGTCTGAGTTGGAAAATAGTTTTTCTAAAAAAAGCGGCCATAACTCGTGATCGTGTGACGTAACTTTCAACTTATTTGCCCTAGGCACAAGACAGATGCACCACATAACAGTAATATTATTCAACCCTGTCTTCATCTTATAATCAACTGACATATTCCAAAAGAAGTGGGCAGTTGCTGCATACAACAACTAACAGAAACTTTACAGAAAATTCAACTCTATGTCTAGTTACCGTGATGTGTCTTGAATTGAGAGCCGTATTTATGATTTTTGTCATATTTTCATGTAATTTTTTAAATTTACAATATGTGTGAATCTTATGTGTGAAATGCAAAACTATGAATGTAATTTTCTAAGGAGGATGAATAAAGTTGATCTTATCTTTTCTTTATCTTATCGTATCTAAAAGAATGAGGAGGTGAAGTAAAAGATGTGAAAAGCAGTATACATACAGAGATGAAGGGGGAAAAAAAGTGGATGAACAGGCCAGGTGATATATCTAATCAATGCTGATGAAAATGAAGTGTAACCAAAAAGTGAACAAAAAGTTGCCAGGCTGAACTATGATGAGTAAAATGCAGGACAAAGTGAGTAGGCGGTAAACTACCAAAACTAAAGACCTACTGACTCACTTGGTTCTCAGCTGACTAATGACATCCAATCTCTTCAAAGTGTCATCTAAACTCTGCTGCTCATCTTCTTTAAAGGCTCTCTGTAAAAAGAGTTAATTATTATCGAACACCGAATATTTACAACCATTGTAGACACATACATTGTTTATTTCATTTTGACATCGAGCTGGTCTCCAACATGGACTGAAATAACACTAGACACAGACTGGCTATGTAGCATCTTAACAAGAATGAATGTACTGTTCTATCTGAAGTGAACTATAACACGAATGTCCTCAATTGTCACCTTTATACATCAGGATGATTCATTAAGAAAATGGAAATATAATACATAGGAATATTTTAATTACAATTTCATAGAGGTGAATATATTATCATTTGAAATGAATAGTATTTTGATAGGGTCCTGAAATATCCTGTTTGTCAGAGGCATATGATAAAGAAAAGATAAAACTATTCTAAATCATATCCAAACATTACAAACAAATCAAAATATTTCATATCAGTTTAAGCATCTCTGAGGGAAATCAATAAATGCTACTGGGAGTCTAAAAGCGTTGAATACAATCTAATGCCAGAGACTTAAGGAGCAAAGTGAGAATGTCTTGTCTTCCTATTCCAAATAACACTTACTGAGTTATTTTTCATTTATTTTGTGAAGCTGCAGTAGCATGATAGTTACTTGCAAAACTCACCAATGTATATAACAAACTGCTATCAACAGCTTTGACTGGGATCTATATGAGATTTATATGAAATGTGATTTAAAAAATGTATTTTTATTTCTTTGAGAGCTGCACAGTTATTTTCATAACAATAATGTGCCCAATATCTGATTACCAACCATTTTTGTTCCCACAGCCATTGCCAACCTTACGATCAGGCGTCTCTCTTTGGTACCTGAAACATTTGAAGATGAAATCATTGTGAATCTGTACATGAATGCAAAGAATATTTGCTGCATGACTGGGTGAAATGAGTCAAGTGGGAAAATTGGATTTTGTTGACCCTGGAGTCTTGGCACAGTGCTACAGTAAATAAACATATTTTTTCTCATTTCACGGACACAAAGAAGAATATTCATGAAAAATATCCATGAAAAATTTGACGTAAAACTCAATTCGTCCATTTGCATTCATTGTGTATTTTGCAGTTGTAATTTATCTTTGTGACTCCTTCTTGCTGGTACCTGGGCTCTGCGATCCATCCTATTTTGAAATATCATTCACCTCTTGGTTCCTTTATCAATTCCAGGGATCATCACTCAAATTGTTTTCATATGAAATTTACAAAAATTTTGAAATTGAACAGATAAATGTGATGCCTCTTTCTAGGGTTGCAGCCATTTTTAAACGAAAATTTGGTCTAGACCTAAAAAGTAAGTACATAATCAAATAGTTAAACAAGACAAAGTTTCATGGCATGCTGTCAAATAATATTCCCAGCTATTCCATGTACTAATTTTTTCACATTCATTCAACTGCAAAAACTGTGGACACATTTATATGATAATACATCTTATCGACTGCTTCTGAAGCATGGTCAGCTGGCCATAAAGAAAATGTGCCAGATACTAAACTAGATAATCTAACTGACTACAGTATGGGCACAAAAATGTATGTTTATAAGAGTATGAGTACCTTTACATCTCAAATCCCACAAGTGCTGTACTCCAGCAGGAGAGCTTATGAGTTCAAAACCACAATTGCTATACTCCAGCAGGAGAGCTTATGAGTTAAGCAGGAGAGCTTATGAGTTCAAAACCACAATTGCTAAACTCCAGCAGGAGAGCTTATGAGTTAAAACCTATCACAGTCTGTGTTTTATTTCTGGAAAAGATAATTTATGTCTTGACCTAGATTAAAACAACTCATTATAGACAGTGAATGTTATTATTAGATTGATAGGGATTTGTATGCTTCAGTGAGAGATGAGAACATTCTTACTAGAATCTACTGCGTCTGTTTGGGCTAAAAGAAGACAATAAAGCACTAAAAAAGCCTGAACTGCATTGGAATAAATACTAAAACATAAATGCTCTTAATTACTATTATTATCATTATTGTCTGTTGTTGTGACCACTGGTTAAACTTCTGGCTCAATAGCTTATATTTCAATGGTCTATGATAAAGCAGGATGGGCTCTGAACATCTATTTCAAAAGCATACAGTTATGCTCTGAGGCCATTTGAATTTTGTACAATGTTAACTATTCATGCAAAAAAGATCAGCGGTGCCTACCTGGTCCATTTAGTGCTGATTCTGCCAACACCAAAGCAGACAGGACATCCAGTCGTCTCTCACTGTATCTCTTATCTGACATAATACGTTTCTGAAACACACAATTATTTCATGTGACAAAATTACAAAAATCTGACAAAAACAGAAAACACACTGAAAAAAAAAAACCAACCAGTGGAAACATCTAGATATGTCTAAAAGGATTTTTTTTTTTTTATCTGACTAATAAATGCATTTCCTACACAAATATTTCAGGAAAAAATTATAAACCTCTGAAAAAACATGAAATCTTATCTTAAAAATATAAAAATGATTGCAATTAAATTAAAAAGATACAGCAAGACAATTCTCTACTAAAGTTGCTGAGAACTACAATATCTCCATAAAAAGATCATATGGCAAAGGATACAGAATACTTTTGAGAAACCTGCTTGAATACTGCTTACAAAATAGAATTTTCTACATTTCATGTGTTGCTAACATATTTGTTGTTGATATTTTCGGCCTCTAGACAAACTATTTTCACCAATGAAATTGCTCCCCAAGTCGGTTTCCACGATCCACATATTTTTCCCAAAATTTCACATAATAATCAGACATTATATATGTAAACCCATTCAAAAATACCCGCAGCAAAATAGAAGAAAATTTAAACAGTTTGTATGTAAATAAAATATATAGATGAAAGTGACAAACACTTTGAGGGGGTAAAAAGTTGTTTAAAAACAATGAAATCTTTTAATATATTTAAAAAAAAAAAAACCTGATTCCCAGTCACAAAAATTTTATGACTCTAAATCATATTAACATCATTATGGATCCTCGATACAACAAGAGTCTCATAAGAATTTCATCTGTTTACTTTCCATATATCTTATAGCATATAAATTATATTCACCATGAGCAGTATTAGGTATGTTTCCTAAATAACATGATGGGCTAGAGTTAGATCCGAGCTATTTTCAGATGGGAGATGCAAAATAACCTGAAATTTCATTTGAAAAAGAGCAAAACAGGCCCTACATCCAGTCGAGTAACTTTATTAAACCCAAGTGAAACATGGAGTGAAAATATCATCTTATTTCTATATTGTAATCCCTGAGCTGACACTGAAATGAATGAGTCAGCTGATCCACCTCAAACACTTTAATTGTTAATTTGAGATTTAAAGGCTGAAAAAGAGGAAAAGGGCAAGACTTGCAGCTCAGATGATCAGACATACCTTTGCTGTTGCAATGGAGTTAAGAGCCTTGAAACTGAGGTGCTGGATGATGTGGTTGATGGACTCAGAAACCAACATCGTGCGTCGATGGAATGTGTACTCTATGGCCTGAAAAAAAAACAGGAATGTGTGAAATATTATATATCTTTAGCCCAGAATGTAGTCAGATTGCAGATGTTTGAACATTGGATTTAACAGGGGCCAGGTGCGGTGCGTAAAGATCAAGACCCTATGGTTTTGTTGAACAAATACAAGGACAATACAAAAACTGGTGGTCCCTGGGCCTTTCATCCAGCAACAAAATGAAAAATAAAAAACAAATGTGAGTCACATATAAATTTAATCCTCAAACTGACCCATCTTTAACAAACCATCTTTTCTTACCCTATTAACTTTTTTGGAAATAAAACCTATTTTCACTGGTGTGATAAGACTACTCACAGAGAAATCATGAAGATCCCAAAAAGCAAGTCAGTTATCAATTCACCCTTTACTGAAACATCCAGACATTTCTATGTTAACCAAGGATAACCCCATCAGTACTATCTTATACCAACACTCATATACTAGTATTAAACCTGACCCCTAGCAACAGTTTCTTAGAACAAGCTGGTACCTTTATAATGAAATTCTCAGAAAAGCAGTGAACAAAAACTCACATGATTATAAACATTATACAAACAACAACAGTTCTTCAATATATATAACACTAGAAAATCAAATACTATGGTCATTTCAGGCAGATTATTCTTGGCCAGTCATCTCGGTATACCAGATACCCTCATTCGAAAGCCAGAAGAAGATTGAAACCACTCTGAAGCAAATATCTGGCAGGCACATTCAGAACTTGTAACATGTCTTGACTCTAGGCTACCTATATATCCCCCCCCCCCCCCCTCAACCTAAAAGTAGCAGCTGACAGAAGAAAAAAAATTTACAAAAGATAAGGTCAATTACAAGACTAATATTTAAAACCACAGAGTTCAATTCCTGCGACCTGATTTCACTTACTGCAATATTTCCAAGGTGGGAAAGTAGATAAACAAAAATTTTTCTCAACATTAACTGATAATCTGCCCAGCAGATGTTTCTTCAAAACTGCAGTAATGATGAAGTATAGAGACTTACCTTCAACAACTCAACTAGTCGACACAATGACAGCACAGCTGCCTTTGTCATAGGCTTACTGAGGGACACATGTAAATTCATGATGGTCTTGACAAGGTGACTGATGTTGTATGCATGGAGAAGGCCCTGCATGGGAGGGGAAAGAAACCATTAAAAATGGAGTGCACAGAATGCATTATGTGATCAATCAGTGATCACAGATGTATTATTAAAATGGCATCTCAAAATGCCATATCAATAAATATTTATCTTGCTTAAGCCAAGGAAAAATAAATAGGTTCTAACTCTAACGATCAGTGAAAGCTTGATTAATACCACATTTGTATATCAAGAAAGCAAAGATGATGTTCAATAAGAAAGCATAATGAGCATTTCAATTGAACAACAGTGAGATCTTCACAAAACTCACCCTATTAATTTTCATATTCTTTAAAGGCCCTAATACCTCTCATACAGAGCAGCTGAAGTTACAGTCAAGACAGAAGAGATTAGGTAGTCAACAATAAATATTATAGCTATCTTTCAAGTTATTTAACCCTTTCATGTTTAAACCAACAGAAACCGATATGCCCCAGATCGCTGCCAAAAGTTTAGAGCGACAGGAACCAACACTCAGCCTACTGCGCTGTTAATGTTTAGATTGACGACACAGTAAACACCCCCTTTTTGGTGATCTGTCATTGGTTGATAAAATCACGTTCATGATCTAATAATAGAGAGGAAACTCATTGCTGAATTAAATGAGGTTTCAGTGATATCTAGAGTGTGTTAGCGCGTCTTTTGAGGCAGTTACACAGCATGTTGTGCAGCGCTTTGTCAGCGGCATGAGACCGTTTCTTTTGCTTTATCGATCCCCACTGCACTCTCACTGTCTCATTCCCTTGCTTTTTAACTCACTTGCTGTAAACTACGAAAGTGACACAGTGTTAAGTAGGAATCAAGCATTGATATTGGATTAGATCTAGATTTGGATGATGGTCAAAACGCCAATAAATCTTACATCTACAGTAAGCATGAGATCTATCGTGAACTGAGATGTGATCCAGCTGAGATCAAGGTGGTCCAGCTCTCGATCAAACTGTGAGTCAGATGCTTTGAGTGAGAAAGCATAGTCAAGCATATATTAGATATCAATGAAAGTTGTGTCTTCCTACTATTTTACTTTTCAAAAGCCGAAATATTTAATATCACCCCTTTTTTGTTTTTCTCTCCCTTCTCTCTCTCCCCAAGTCTCTCCATTTCTGCTACTTTTTTATATCACACTGCGTATTAAAATAGATCGTTGAGAATGACTCATACAGTGGATACTGTACATCATTTAGTCTTCATTTAAGTTTAACAACTGGGACAATTTGCTTGCAAAAGAAATCAACTGTGGTTGTTTCTCTACAACCACTCAACTTCAGGTGAGGTAAGGTCAGAAAAATGTAAGCATATTGGGCTGCCACAGTGCGCAGAAATTTGAACACTCATACAAAGACGGCTGCCAAATGTTGCATATACGAAAGGGTTACCAAAATACACATGAGTCTTAACATGGAGTAAATGACATTCTAAAATGATACAAATCATGACATCTGTGCTGCTAATGACAGTCAGTAGCCTTACATTTACTGATCATCTTCCAATTAACTTATGTTTTGTAGCTGAAGTGATAAAAGCAGATGAGGTTTCCACAAGGCACAGCTGAAAACAGTATTTGTCCACCATCACAGATAACTAATTTGGATATTGTCAGAAGACAGAACTTGTGTATTTCAAATGTCTTATATTTTACGATCATATCTCTGGTGGTTGATGAGATAAAAATCCCCTCATGCCTAATTCCATCCAAAAATCAGAAATAGGAAAAGGTCTAATCTCATCCACCAAACCTGTAATGTCTAACTCAACATTTTCAGAAATTTTATTGCTTCACTTTGTTAGATTTTTTTTTTTTTTTTTTTGAAATAGGTGCTATCACATTTTAGGGACCTTTCAATTTTTCCTATGTGTTACAGCACATATAAATGACAGTAGGTAACTGTGTATGTTGAATGACTCTAAAGGCCCTATCTTGATATAACTGACCTGTATGAAAAGGACACATCTATTGTTGAGGTCTTCCATCAATGTGGGGCCTCTCTCCAGGTTTGATTCCATACGCACCATCCAGGCAGCTACAGCTGTACTGTACATCTGAACATCCCTGCAACAGTCAATGGGATATCGAGTCAAGATCCATTGGTTGGAAGCACATCAAGTACAACCAGCATGTGCTTCCAATGTTGCTTTGCTATTCAGATCACCTGCTTGGCAAATTCCTAATATCTGCATTAGCATTTGATGTGTGGTTGGAAAATATAGTTTAAATTCTTCTTTACATAGATCATGTTTCAGATAGTTCCAATCTTTTAGTCTACCCCATTGAAATAGCTGTAAAATGGTACTGTCTAATGCGCTCTCATGCCAAATCAGTGAGCAAAGTTCATTCTTGTAAAATCCATAGTGCAAAGCTTATATGATAACCCTGGATAGATTAATTTAGTCCTTTGTTTTTTCTTTCAAATTCACATAGTTTTATCTAAAAACATATCTGAGGGTAAAAAAAAAAAAAATAAAATAAAAATTATTATGGCCATAATAAGTTAACAATTTGACAAATAATTGTTACAAAGAACAAAATCTCTGCATTTATAATTTCCCCAGAAAAAAACAAATCATATAAAACAGAATTAATGACACTTCTCATCGACACTAATATTTATATGAGAAATTCATTTACAATGCAAAACTATCTGTACAACTACTGTAGGTGAATCATCAAAATTGAAGAGCATTACATTTACATATAAATGGCAACTGAACTACTGGTAACTCTACAACAGAAAACATCTTGACTTTGTTACTGACATTAGGTTAGCAGAAAACAATTATAATACCAATAATATGGGGTAAATCAATATAAACATCAACATCTTCTTTTGAAAAAAAAAAAAAAACTCAGTTACTCACAGATACACACAGCACAAAACTGAAAATGCCTTGTCCAAAAGCTTTTATTAAATTACCCCTTTGTGTGGTCAAATTTCACTTAAATCATCATGAGAAACTGGCACTGAGGAAATAGTGTTTTTGACCAGTCCTCTCACGTCCTTTTACCAGACACAAGGGGTGTTTCACAAGCAGTGTAAAGAAGAACAAAATTACTTTGTTTTTGTTATTCAAAGGACTGATCTAAAAAAACTGTGATAAAATTATCACGAAAGTAGCTAGGGCTAATTAATAGGAAACTGTTTTCTTTTATCGTAGTAATTTCGCTTGATTTTTCTGAGGTGCTGTGTTTTTTAAAGGGGTAGTGCAACATCACGGACTGCCTATGCTATTTCTTGTAAAACAATAAACTTCCAGTAGCCAAAAACATGTTAGCGGTGTTATTTTCTAGAAAACATCACCGTTAACGTGTTTATTTTGCAAAATAAACGGCTTGCGATTCTGCGGTTCTTTTCGCCGGCTTTC
>JBCAUA010050964.1:0-11627 GCA_038406235.1 Peronia verruculata
TATCTATCTATCTATCTATCTATCTATCTATCTATCTGTTTGTCTGTCTGTCTGTCTGTCTGTCTGTCTGTCTGTCTATCTATCTATCTATCTATCTATCTACTTATTTGTCTGTCTTTATTTTTCGTCCTTCTCCGTCCACTCTTCTGTCCGTCCGACCGTTTGTCTATGTGGCCAACTGGCTGACCGTCTGTCTGTTCATCTGTCTATCGGTCTGTCTTTCTGGTTTTTTTTTTCATTGCCGTTTAGGTTTCTGAATTTTCTGCTATTTTCATGCTTTTTTTTTTTTTTTAACGTTCACATATTCATTTCCTCACCTCCAGTATATTTGTCGTTGCTCTCTTCAAGCTGAGAAATTATCATACTAAATAATGATGCATCACCCATCATATTATGAACCCGGAAACATTGTTCATGCACGGTGCCATGAACGCTGTTCCTCAACCACAACCATACGAACCGCTAGACATTTCTTATTTTTAAACTTTATGTTCATTTATTTTCAGTTAGGTTCATGAGAAATCAATTTATTCGGTGTACACGTTAAACGTATTACATCATTTAAACACGTGGTCAATGCAGTTCCTTCAAGTGCAAAATGTTGCACATTTTATATATATATTTCATAATTTTAAGAAACGGCGCTTTGTAGATCGTGCAACAATTTCTGTAACTAATGTATTTTTGAGTTTAGTCATGAAACAGAATTCTATTGTTAAAGGTGGGATTTCATTCTTCTTTATCCAGGTGTATGAAATGTTTGACCGTGAATTGTGCGTGGTGGTCACCAACCTGAATCAGATGACTTCATTATACTGTCACCCCAAAACCACACCAGATATGCCAGTGAGATTAGCAGTCCGTATGTCCATGAGTATTCCAGGTCAGCAAACTGTGATTAAACGTGTAGTGTGTTAATCCTTGAAATGTCTAAGACATTAGCATTTCTATATTGAAATCTTACAAATATGGTAGTAAATTTCTTGACCTCAGCTGACAAGTATCATACGTCCATTATACGTAGATGTAGGGATTGGTTCATCAATACGCCCAAGTCAACACTGCTTACCTTGTTTTACATGAGCTGGTCCCATTGCAGGAGTTGGGGGTTTATATGTAGGTTCCCTGCTCCCACCTGCAGGCGGGTAAGCCCGCCATCGGTGGGGTGTCTCCTTTGGAGTGCCATCATCGATATTCCATGGGAGTCATCACTTCTCTCTCTTTCTCTTTGCTCCTGTCTTCTGTCCCGCTTTCTTTCCCCCCTTCCTTTTGACGTGTTAACGTATCTAACTGTGTTTGGCACAATATAGCTGGAATCTTGCTGATGTGTCGTTAAACCCAAACACAACAACGTGAGCTCGTCCTGGACGTGAGAATCTAAAATTCGCCTCACCTGTGGACCACGTCCGAGCATGTTGGGACAATTCTTTAAGCCTAAAGATGCACTGACTATCAAATCTGTATGAAAACAGATATACAACAAATGTAAACTAAGGAACATGTAAACACTATAACAATACTTTTTGAAAGAGTATGTCGTGTGGATAGAAATTCCTATGTAAGATAGCATGAGAGATTTTTTTTAAAAACCGGATCAGCCCCTCATCCACGGCCTCATTTAGCAGCCAGATTGAGTCAAATCCTGACTGACAATATGTTAGGTCTACCGTTGAATGGCCACTGGTCAAACACGTTAGAATTGACTTAGCAATTTTTTGACACCATTTTTACACGCAGAAAAGGCAATACTTTTAAGAGAAAGCAAAAGCTCAAAATCGCATTTTTTTGGGCAAAATCCACATTTCAGGACGCGCCTACCCCCCCCCCCCCCTTAAACTGCTTGGGATTTACTGGAGATCATTTTGTTTGACTTGAACAAGAAATTGGTCTTGGAATGTTTGAAGATGCTTTTCTTTATTTATTTGTAATTTATTTATTTACTTATTATTTATCTTTAATGTTTTTATTTTATTCATTAGTTATCAGTACACAGGAAAAAAGCTCCTTGATATCTGGGACAAGTGTTGTACTGTAGTTTGATAAATTGTTTGGCATTCCATTTAAGTGTGATATATAATATATGAATGATATGATTTTAAAACTGAGCAAAATGAGAACCACATTTATGGCAGATTGCAGTGAATAGAAATTTACGGTGTAATTATGAACTTTTCTTAACCGGTGCTATGCAAGACAATAAGACCTAGGCTTTGTATTTTTTTTTTTTTTTCCCTAGAGCTTTGATGGAAATATTTTATTTTGTTTGATATGGTTTGGCCAGTTCCAGTCTGTTCTTTCTTTTTTTGTTGTTTGATACATTAAAGACTGATACTATTTATATTGTTTTGAGGTTCGTCTTGTTTATCTCTTTTGTTACTAGACTAAGTTTTCGATGACTTGTGTTAGTCAACTGAGATAACTTCAGGCGTTTGGGTTTGACTGGGTGAATTTTGTTCATGGATGCATTGACAGAGTTGGTATCTGTGGTGTACTAGACCTGTATGGCAGCTCTCTCCTGATCAAGGAAGTAAACGTTGAGTGAAAGTAACTCCTGTTGTTCTGAAGAAAAGTAATGCTTGCAGTTGATTCTGAATGAATGTAACTTAATCGTTTTCAGCAATATGCGGTGTAGTGCCTGCAGCTGAGACCGTGTAAATGCAATTCCAATTATTGCCAGTTGCCATTATTGTTAACATCTTCAGTTGATCATGGATGAATGTTACCTAATTCATTTAAAAAATGTAAGCATCTGTCGTTGATTGTAAGTGAAGATAACTCAGATATGTTTCAAGAATGACAGCGGCTGCATTTGAGATTTGGTGGCTCTTAACTCTTATCAGCTTCAGAAAAATATGTTCCCATTGAGACTGGGTGAGCTTTATCATGGTGAAGTTACAACGGTGCCTGCAGTTGATCACTCTAATAATTTTACAAACCAAACAGCTATGATGCCTGCTGAGGTAATTTCTAGATGATGATTAGGAAGCCCCAGTTTGCCACTGAATGAATACAGTTTTCTCTATGTGTCAACCCTCTCTGCCTGGAAATCTTAACCTTAATATCTAATACGATGTAGGACTACCCTGCAAATTTAGATACATAGCAGCTAAAACTGGCGTCATAGAAAAATTCCATTTTTTTTCAGACAGCCATTTTCTAAAGGGCATATATTACAAACTTCCTCTTTTCTAAAATTTAATTTAATTTGATCTTTGCCTGAGTGCTCTTGGAGTGGCTTGCCTTTGATCTGTAGTTTATATGGCAATGTGCGGTGCTACTAACAATTAAATGTAATGTGCTGTTCCTTTATCTTTATTAATTTTACAGAATTTGTCTGTATATATATGTGATGTATCACTATTTTCACCTTTCTTTTTCACCTCACTTGTGGTAATTTCCTACTTTTCTATGCATCTCTTTTGCTTTTGATTACGCCTCTTAAGGGCCAAAACAAACAAACAAACAATTGTCTGAAATGTTTAACAGTGTCTGGATCCTGAAAACCATAACAATATAGTATAAATACAGTGAGTCTGTAATAGTTTCAATAGCCTGGTCGTAATCATTTGCATAGACAGGTGTGCTCAGCAACAACAGCAAAGAAAACAACGAGGAATAACAGCCAATAGGGCAGCAAAAAGAATAACGTTTGAATACTTTACATAATTATGATTTAAAGTTGCAATAGCTCAAACAGCAAAACAAAAGAAACAAACAAACAACAACAACAAAAAAAAAAAACCAACAGCAACAAGGACAAAACAAAACAAAACAAGAGTGCAAAAAAGTTGGAGCACACCTGTTGCCTATACATCATCTACAAAACAACAGCAGCACATTGTGTGGAGCGATCATGTGACCATATGAAACTCTGAGACTCAGAGATTAGTGATGAGGAAAATGTGTGCCTGACACTCTTGATTAATGGAATATTTGCAGCTGAGCCAGAAACTTTTATGAGTGTCATGTTGGAAGGACGGCCCTTATTATTTGTCATTTTGTTGTCGTTGTTGTTTGTTTGCTAATTTTGTTTTTACCTCTATGCCAACATTAGAAATCGTTTATTATGAATACTTTTTGTGTGTTTTACACGGCGCCAGTTTCTTATCATTTTGTTTCATTTTGCACAGCATCGATTGTTGTTTTTCATTCTACATTTTGTTCTCCTGTTTTGTTAATTTTTGAGACACTCACTTCAAAATAGTTTTAGCTATTTTCTCTCTTAGCTTAGCTTGGGTGGAAGAATGAATTGGTTTAGATGCCACTAAGCATAGATTTTATGATACCATTCTTAGCTCTTTTGATTTTTTAAAAAAAAATCTGTGTGTTTCCTATTTTTGTATCATCACTTTGACATATTCGGTTGCAACAGATTTAGTCCAATCGCAAATAAACCATGCGAGCATGCAGCTGCTAGAATAATTTTCTATTGAAGGTTATCACGGTGCTGGATTTTAAAAAAAAAAAAAAAGAAAATGAAGCGAGAATTTTAACCGGAGATATTGTTTTATATTACTTTGAGTAATATTCCTTAACCCTTTCACTGCCATGGTCAGAATCACTGACATTTTCGGATATCATTTCAACTTAATGATCCAACCAAGGCAACTTTTATTAAGACAAAATACAAGATCTCAGTTCTGGCACAGAGGTTTGTGGTAAAGGGAAGTTTCAAGGATCACTTGTTCTTACAAACTGGGGATGATAATATCTACGCTCAAGACTTTGGCAGTCAAAGGGTTATGCTCTGAGAAAAGATCACGGGTTGAACACTCTATGAACCTATTTTTAGCATCTAATTCTAATTCACATCGGCGTCCGCACGTAAATCTTGAGCTTCCGTACTACTGTGAGTGAGAAATCGTGACTCTACGGGCTACAGGAGACAGTGCCAACCAGTCTCCAGGTCTGACTGGCCAGTATCTCAGACTTCATTAAAAAATCCATTTTACAGAGTTAAAAATAAAAAAAAGTGAAGCTTTTTGGCACAGCTTAACATGTCAGTCCTAACTCCACTACGATTCCTAATGACACAGACCCTTTCATTCGATACTTGTGGACCAAGCCTTGCAAGTTAATGAAAGATCGTTTTTTTTGTTTTTTTTTAATATATATATATATATATAAGTCTCAGTTTTTCCTTTCTTTCATTTGTTCTTTCTTTCTTTCCTGTAAAAAAAAAAAAAAAAAGCTTTGACGATCCTTACATAAGAAAAGGTCTAGTCTGAAATATTTGTAAAGAAAACAATTGAAAATGCCCCGCAAGAGTCAAATTAATGGATAAAATAAGTGAGGTATCCAAGATCGTTCAGATGAGAAAATCAGATTTTACCGGCCATAAAGTCACAGGAGTTAGCTTTGGGTGTGAATATCGCGGCAAAAAAAGTGCCGTAGCTAAGTGACATCCAAGTCAAGCAATCTCATTCCTCTTTTTGGCGGCACCAATAACTCAAAATGTGTAGAAATGCATGACCTGTAGCCTAACTACAACAGCTGTCCCATTTATTACTTCTCTCATCCGAATTGTATCCAGAAGTTACCAGACAAAGGCAACACCCTTCTGACCACATTCCATAAACCTCTCCTTCTGTATGCTTGCTATGTTGCAACCGATGTGTTTTATAAAGTCTGCACAAAGGAAGGCCTAATAATCGAATTACTACATTATTATGTTTTGCCCTTTTTACATTTTGTTAACATTTTAGTTTTCTCATCATATTTATTATTTTTTTTTCTCTCTTTTTTACCCCTCTTTTTATTTCTTTCTTCCCTTTTTTCCCTTCTTTTCGGTTTGGTCTTCAGGCTTGGGCTTTCTTGGCTTTGTTAGTGCCTGCTACGAGATAGCGCGGCGCAAGTTTTACGACGTTAACAAACACGTCATGATGCTCGCACTGGTGGACTTTTGCGAGGAAGGCATCAAACAGCAGACCCTGCCGCCCTCGCTCTCACCTCAGCGCCACCTGGGCCGCCGCGAGCGCCACCGGACCTCGCTGACGCTCTTCCCGCGCAGCACCATTACCTCCCTTGAAGAGGAGTCGGCGAAAAGACTTTTCGACTCCCCGATTCGACGCCAGCCGCCGTTTCTGTCGGACGCCACCTTGATCATGAGAGAGAGACAGCAGAGGATGTACCTGCCCAGAACGGTCACACACGCCAGTGTGTTTCCAGACGAGTGAAATGAAAGAGGACAGGTCGAGTGAAAGGTCACGCTGACATGTGGCTGGTATAAGTGGGCAAATGCAGTGCCTTTTGTTGTTGTTGTTGTTGTTGTGTTGTATTTTGCCGTTGATAACGGTCAGTAAAATAAATAAACAGAGAGACAACAGAAAATGGCATCTTGTTACCCGAAGTATAAAGCTAAAATGCGTTGTCTCCCCTGTTTTGTCACATTTCTGATCTATTAATTGGAAAAAAAAAAGACAGGAAAATAAATTTCAGAAAACTTAACTGAACTGAAATAAACAAAATATAACAGTGAAATCATATTCTGAAATGGAAGCAGTTTAAAAAAAGGCGGACTTTATTATAAATTGTTAAATTTCATTGGAAAATTGAGTAATACTGATATACATTGTTTGTCTCGTGTCTTCTGTTTCCAAAGAGCCAAAAAGTACACGCTTCTAGTTTGTGATACCAGCAAGTTAAGAGCAACATGACTTTTTCATCTTCTGATGTTGTTTTGAACAAAGATGCACGGAAAATGCGGGAACATGAGTGGAAGCAAAGTGATAAATGGTTATGAATGTAACAAAAGTATCATTACTATGGGTGGATAGAAAAAAAGGTGTTTATCGTTTGTGAGTGCAAGAAAATTGTTATCATAATTATTATGAAACGAGAGAAAAGTGTTACTTTGGAACTGGAAGAAAAGTGTTTTTACTTATGAGGGCAAGAACTTGATATTAAATATGAATGGGAGAATAATGAGTTGGAGAAATCGTTATAATATATGAGTGTAAAGCTGTGTATAAAAGGATGAACAATTTCGTCTTTTGTTTTTCACGAACGTTTCAATTTTGTATTGTCAGTGAACATACTTTGGGTTATTGTTTGTCGTTTTATCTGTGTAATTTTCAGTCTTACATACGAAGTTTTATCTTTGATATAAATGATATTTTACTTTTCCTTTTGAATGAGCTCTGTTGTGTGTGATCTGCCCTCATTTCAAATCTTGGAGCTGCTCATGTTTATTATTATTTTAATGCTCAAAACTGCTAGCCAAGGGCAGTCCTTAGCAACGGTGACGATGGATTCTTAGACTATTGTAGTTTTGACGACCCCGATTGAGAGAGTCGCGGGTGAATAAATGAATGAGTGAACGACTGAGTGAATGAATGAGTGAGTGAGTGAGTGAGTGAGTGAGTGAATGAATGAATAAATGATTGAGTTACGTGAGTGAGTGTGTGAGTGAGTGATTGAGTGAGTGAGTGAGTGAGTGAGTGAGCGAGTGAGTGAGTGAGTGAGTGAGTGAGTGAGTGAGTGAATGAATAAATGATTGAGTTACGTGAGTGAGTTAGCGAGAAAGACATAGAAAAGGCAGACTAATACTGTATACAGAAACTGTAAATAATTTATTTGTAAATAATGGCACTTGATAGTTCCTGTCTGTGTGTTACATGGTTGTTAGATCTGGCTGAATAAGTGTATCAGTCCAGCTGATAATGGACTTATCGGATCTGGTTAATTCAGTTAATTTATTGTAAGTCCTATATATTATGTGGTTATTGTCTAAATCAGTATAACAGTGTATGGGCATTATGTAGTATCAAGACATTAAGCCCATATTTTAAGGTCACTGGCAGAATTTGGGTCGTTTTTGTCCTTGTTCCAAATGCTATAAGAGCGAGAACACTGATTGTTCCTGCTTTACGTCATTGGACAAGATAAATTGCTGTGTGCCTTTTGTTTTATGGGTTTTCTTTTACGTTGTGAAAGTTTAGAGTCCCGAGAGAAAGAATGAGAGAGAAGAAGAGAGAGAAGACGAGGGAGAAAGAGAGGATTAGAAAAAGACGGAGGTTAGAGATAGAGAAAGCGAAACGACAAGTGGGGAAGTCGAAATGGAGGGGGAAAACGAGGGAAAGAGAGAGACAGAGAGAGAAAAAGAGAGAGAGAGACTGGAAACGACAAGTATATGTGTCTACGTGTGTAATTCTGGTTTGCTGTGTGTATGTGTGTGTGTCTATGTGTGGAGAGAGGGAGAAAATGTGTGAAATGAAAAGCCATTCTTCTGTGTTTCTTAAAATCTGGTAAAACATAGAATAACAAAAGCAACTTCTCGGATTCTCCAGAGCTGAAGATATGGCAAATAAATGTTTTATTATGAACAGTTCTAACCCACCACCCCCCCCCCCCTTCATTGTTCGTCATTTATCACGCCTTCTTATTACTCATTCCAGGATGAAACGTTATTTCTGCTTGTGAAAACTATACTATCATGTTAACTTATTCACTCTATAGCTGTGGTTTCCAACGTTGCTGCACTCATGACCCCCTGTCCAAAAGTTTGAAACCCACGCGATCTCCTGCTATCAGCAGCTTGATTTTCATTTTATCTTCTGCGGTGAAAAAAACAACAACAAACAAACAAAACAAAAACACTGAAACAAAAACAGAAAAAAATATGTGATAGAATTTCTAAAAATGTAATTGATGAGTTGAACTTAATTTTATCTCAAGCCTCTTTAGCAAGGCTCAGCGACCTTCCTGCCACTTGGATGTAAGCTCATGGCCTTTAGCCCTCTACTTTGGAGATCCTCAGCGAATGGTCAATGGAGTCGTTGTCATAGAGCGAAAAACATTGAAACTCAATTTTTTTTAAAACATCAATCCTGAGAGCCTATTGTCTCGTTTACCAAGCCGTTGTTTTCAGAAAATTGCAAATGTATAAAGATATTTTTCTATGTGATGTAATTTGATTTTGAACACTGATAGTGATATTTTCTGGGTTCACTTCACAAATATTTGGCTTCTAAGGCAATTTAGCTCTCAACATTATTTCTCATAGTATCAAAAACTCGTAAGATCAAAGTACAGCCCTGAGCCCAAGTATGCCCTGCCATAACACACAAGTCAAATGTAACTTCTATGCAGGTTTGTGAACGTAAGATTTAAACTTGTCCCCGTATGACCAGTTCGAAACAAAAACATTTTTTTAGTGAAAAACTAATACCGGTATTGGTGCATTTTAAATTTAGTAATATTTTATTGTTCCAAGAACATAGCCGTAGTAACTGTATTCTGATATTCATATTGTGATCATTAAATTTCTGTTAAATTTTGCGCTTACCGTCAGTTGTGCAAAGTGGGACGTGGGCGATTCGATGTCTATTGAATGACCAGACAACCCAGGTAAAATTAGGAATCTTTTGATGGCTAATTCTGTATTTGGGAGGAATAGCTCATTTATTTGTCTTGATATTATGAATATGGTTATTATTATCATTATCTTATATTTTTATTATGATTATTATATCACACTGGCCACTGAATCAGTGGTCACTTGATTGTAAGTACACTTAGATCAGAAACTTTGAACTCCAATATTCTGTTCAAGACACACTATATAATACTCTGTTTTCGTCTTTAGTATATTTTGATGGACGTATTAAATCCTCTCCTGTGGCAACTTGTATCATTTTTTCATCATCTTTAATACGTCTTCACAACAAATGATTAAGTGGTGTTCCATCCGTTTTGGTTATTACACAACATGTATATTAAGAACATGTATTTATTTATTTTGTTGACTGCCAAATTGTGATATTATGTTGCTTTTTTTTTTTTTTTCCTTTGAAGAGGACAATGCTGTTTGGACATGATAATTATTATAATAAAAATGGCCAATGCTTTTGTTGATACCTTTGTTGAAGAGTTGAGAACGATTGAACGTGTGTATAGTATATGTGTGTGTATGTGAGTATGTATGTGGGTGTGTATACACATAAATATAATATGTCATGGGACATAATAGACCCTACTCACAGGGACGAAGAAATCTATTTGTTTTCCACACCCACACTGCATATCACTCCCGATCAGGCGGTTACGGTTACGGTTTTTTGGTAAGCTTTTCAACCTCCTGTCGCGATAGTTATTTCAGCTGGTCCTCGACCGTAGTAAAAAAAAAATAATAAAACACTAAATTGTGCTACCGAATCGTCAGTTTTGTTTGATGACCCAGAACTGACATTATGTGGTATTAAGTAGGTTTATGGGAAAATCGTTGGCTTGATGAAGCCAAATGGCTTTATTAGATGACGATCAGACTTTGCCTGATATTTCTCATGACGTCGTCAAGTCAGGATGAGGCCAAATTATTCTCCCTCCCCCCCCCCCCCCCCTCCCTCCCCCGATTAGTGTCGGGTGACATGTAAAGGCCAAGCCGAATTGAAAAGTAGGCTTAGATGTGTGCGTGAGTGGAGAAAACCATTAAGCCGAATCCAGGAGCCGAATTGGCAGTTCGGCGTACTGATTTTGGCTCATTCGTGAATGAGCGCCTTTACATTCCACACACGTACGTTACTCAAATGGCACAGTACGACAAACAAGCACAGACGTGCACGTATATTCTGTTCCCTTAGCCACACACAAAACAAACAGCAATGTTACAGGTATCTATGCAAAAACTATTGTTATAGATATAAAAAAGTTCAAATACCCTCCCTTGACCCTCAAGAGAGGAAACTGGCTTGGCCATTTCAGACCGCGTCGCCGTACAGCGGCACCGTACTTCCCCCGATATACATGGGTTACCCGTTTTATAGATGGGTGGGCTTATGAAAATTGTGTGTTAAGTATATTTTCTAAGGATACAACATGCAACCCTTGCGATTCGAACCACCGACCACTGCTTCCAAAGGCCGCAGCACAGATCACTGAGTTTACACGCCACACTTTATTATCAGGTGAATTTAAAGCTTTTGCCTGTGACATGACCAACATAATTATGACCGATCAACATGGCGGCCCAACCATTGGCACTGCCTTGTGACGACAGCACAGAATGCTACATTATTATGTCTCAATTCGTCTGAATTATATTTATATTTCTATCCTCATGTAAGTGCAAATGCTTCTAGTATATAGATAGCGTCCCATGCACTGAGAATGCAATTTCCTTTGGAAGACATATAAAGTTTATCTTTGTCTTATCTTATCTCATCTTTCCTTACATTATCCTATTTATTCTTCAAGGAGAATATTTCCAAGAAACAAAACACTCAGTAAGCTTACATACCGTGTACAATTAAAACACAAAACAAAATAAAATCTAAAGAGAAGGACGAACAAAAACGAGAGCCCTAATACAATACAGTGTAGGCTTAGCACGCAACATCCGAGTTAACAACCGCCCAGTCCCTCAAAGAAAATCATAGTGCATCCAAAGAAGTTATAGCACAACTATAATTAAGGTCCAAGGTTGGAATTCACAGGCAAAACGGTATGAGGTTTTTAGATAATAATGTGTTTTGAGCAGTAAATTATAATAAAGGACCCAATTATTAGCAAGAACTGTGGTCTATACCTTAAGGGAGGGGGGGGGGCGCGTCCTGGAGGTGATTTTTTTTTCTTACTAGAGTTAGGCTATTTTAACCTTTTCCATCGTATTCAGCATGTTCAAATTAGAG
>JBCAUA010050975.1:0-11626 GCA_038406235.1 Peronia verruculata
GACAAGAAATGTGTAGAGCAAGAAGTAGTGTAGTGTAGTGTAGTGTAGTGTAGAAAGCTGTCCTGAAGTGTGTATTGTTTCAAACACCCGCAATACATTTTGCATCATGTCGACACTGGGGATTCCTGTTCTTATTCCATGTTTCCTGTGTGCGTCTCGTCCGTCTTCACCGCCTGATTACCACTTACAACGTCACAACTACATCTAATCAACATCCAGACTTTGTGACAATTAATCAGTCTATCTGTCTGTCTATCTGCCTGCATGTCTGTCTGTCTGTCTGTCTGTCTGCCTGTCTGCCTGCCTGTCTCTGAGTGGCTAGCTACCAGTCTATATTTTCTCTGGTTATCATAGAAAAGTACATACTTTTGGTAATCACAGTACCTATATTTCCTTATCTTTACATGTCTGTCTCCAGCAACAGACAAACTGCTCACGAAAGGTTTGCCTGAACTTGGTGCTCATGTTGTAATACAGAAAAATGTTTACACTGGAGTTGACAGCCTGAACACAGAAAGCTATGGCCCACACTGAATAAAATATGTTGCGATACGGGCCATTCATGCTGAAATCTGGGACAAATACGGCCGTAAGTAAAAGCATAACGCCAGGGACAGAGCAAGTGATGAGTATACAAGCTATGAGAATGATCATTTTGATGGTCTTCTGATCTCGGGTAGCTGTCGAATCTGACTGTTTGGAGACTGCCGTGACCGTTTTACGCCACGTCGATTTCTGAGCAAGTTTGACAATCAGTATAGAAGTAAATAGAACCACAAGTATAAAGGATAATCCGCCTGTTACAGCAGTCCCCATAAACGTTTCCACAGTATGAATTGAATCTCCAGAGCGAATAATGATTCCGATACGGGTGACGTTTTTTAGTGGATAAAATTTCCAAGCTAAGTAGGCATTGAAATATTCGGGGCTTACTGTGAGAATATTCACACTATATATGATGATAATTATTATCGTTGTTCTCCTTCTTGTAATGATATTTTTTATCTTCAGGGGAAACACTATACTAAGACATCTCTCAGCAGTGATGAAGACTGTAATCCAGGTGGTAATCCGAGTGAAGCAGACAGAAGGAACTCCTCCAGTTAGATACACAGTCTCTGATGGATCAAAAGGGACCGCATCTGAGTTTTGCATCAACGGATTCATGCACATATTGTACCAGAACTGAATCACCAAACAACAAAGATCAGAAACAGCCAGGCCGAGAAAACTGATATTGACCGTGTTATCAAAGCCCTGTTTGATGAATATGACTGTGTTGATGACGTTGGAGATGATTCCGAAGAGACAAACTGCTGTGCAAATGAAGACAGACACCGTCACCTCAAAGATTTGTCTCTGTTGAGGGCTCAAGACGCCTTGTTTTTCAGTTTCAGTGATACCCGTCATTCGTTGCGTCATCGTAGGATTGGCAACACGAACTCCTGGATGAAGAACAGATGCGTAACAAAACATGTAATACAACATAATAGCGTGGTGTGCTCTCATTCTCATAAGGTTCTCAAGATTTAAGGCATTGACAATCCGCAACATTATTGCCATTCCATTTGCAGAGAGGTTTGAAATAAGGTTTCTTTCTTGTTGTTCTGTTCTTGCTTTGCCACTATTAGAGTAGTGCTTTGTCAAACTCTTACCTATCTTGATCTGCTTCAGTACTGAAAGAGAAAGAGAGAGAGAGAGAGAGAGAGCGAGAGAGAGAGAGAGAGAGAAAGAACGAGAGAAAGAGAGAGAGAGAGAGTAAAGCGCCTGTACATGAAGATATTTTCTTCTCAGCCTATGGCTCCTAAGCCAGGAAAGGATGGAATTCGACCTAGATCTTTTTCATTTGATATCACATTGTGATCATATTCATACCTAGACATCTAAAAATGTTGTCTTCCTGCCAGCGAAGTGGTAACTGTTGAGATCAATGAGACTATTAGCAAAATAGAGTTCTGTTCTCAATGCAATTCATCGGCAACCTCTTTTATGGAATGAACAATGCCACTCATTTTTTGTACGATTTGGTAAATATGCATGGCTTATACCAGCTAGGCTCTCTGCTTTTACCTGCATTCATTGTTGCTGATGGTGATTTAGCTCGGCGAATAGTTACTTTTATTTTTTTTCACTTACCAGACTGATTTGAAATTGCTTCATATTAATATGAACAACCGATAAGAAAGAGATGAACTGCATTATGTCCTAAGCGTGTATAAAAAAGAAAGTTGGAAGTTTGTCATTACTCGCTTTCAATGTGGCCTTCCCGAGGGACAGATTTTTTTCTTTTGTTTTTGTGTATAATTCGTATTTCCTTTACATTCAAACCTGCCGGCGATATTTCTTCCTGTGGAATTAACAGGCATTTAGGTAAGAATGTACTTACATCAAATACTAGAGTACTTAGGATGTCATACTAAATGGTAGCCATTGCTAAGAATTAATGGGCTGTCACTGTGAATAATCTGATCTAATTAATCGATGCACCATAATTTATTTGCTCCGAACCATGGAATCGTCTTTGACACGAATACGAGATGACCGTATTTTGGAATTTTAAAATAAAAAAAAAAAATATTTACAAGTATACACATACACATCCGCACTCATACAATTCCTTGAGCTTAGACTTTTCAAGATCTATTTAAAGTTTAATGTCAGTTGTTGACTGACACGCAGACATGGCAGAGTATGATACATAATATGTTGGTGCCAGTCATACTCACGCTGCAGTGCTGACATAGTAATTGTAAGCTTATTCTGGGAAATAAGTTCTCCTGTCGAATGATACTGTATGCTCACTGTTTCATTTTACCAAAGGTACATGTTTATTTCTGAGGACAACAGAAAATTTTGTCTGGGTCAATTATTGGCAAACTGATTTCAAGGCTCAGGTTTATAGGAATTTCAATATTTAATTGCAATGACGACTCAGTTAAATACCTGCTGTCTTGCTGTACTAGTAATGCCGCCCAGTTCTCGTTATAATTATAGATAGGTCAAGAATATCTTGTTGATTATGTTGTGAAGAGATAATGTACAAAAACATGAGTAACCAGGTATCGAAACTGTCACAGTAGAATCGTTCACCCTGAGTTTTAAAAAAATGATGCCTTTGACCCTTTTGACCACACAATCTCTGATATACATTATAAGTTTACTTTGTGGCACCGTTCTCACAGGGCACCAAAAAACATCCTGTGTAGAACTATACTTGTGGAACCGTGTGTTTAGATGCTCCGTTCCTTGTCTATGCCTTTGGTGGAAATATTTTGTTTTCATTATTGTTCTCTATATTTTCTTTTTGCGGCCGACCGTATGTTCATTTCTCGAAAAGATATTAAGATTGTCAAACTGGCCTTTTCGAGATACTCCGGCCACTTTGGGTCTGCAGATTTGAAAGATCACAATATCTGTCCTCAACATGAGATGCTATCCAGAGATTTCTCACTTGCTCTAGTGCACAGTAGTCACTTTAGAAGTTATTTTATCTGAAAACATTATTATGCTTAATTTTCCTGTCAATTGTTTTATTGATCCATATGGGAACACAGCAGACTAGCACACATTTCTAGTTGTCTCGATGGCCCTCGGAATTGTTTGAGTTGTCGTATCAGGCACATGGGTATCATAGAATTTTGACCTGTGATGCCACTTTTAGCCAATAACTGGTGAGTTCTCCACATTTGGTCTAGCCCTGACTCTCTTCTCCCCGTGGCTTCAGCTGGGTAACAGCGGCAGTTTAGAATCGAAGCTGTAGGCAAGCGATATCGGGTTTTCCGGGCTAGTGGACTATCTAGCAATGGTCTTCCTTCTGATAGAGTTCAATGGGTACAGGCATTGCACCTCTGGGGTGCTTGGCTGCCGCCAGGGCAGGCCGGGGAGCTGAAAGCTTGGTCTGCAAACCAAGAGAGGGGCGATGGCTGGACGGCTCTGCCGAAGCCTTGTGAGCGAAACACAGCAGCCAGCGCCAATAAAATGAGTTTGGTCTGTCACATTATGTGGCCCCAGTGCGAGAGTTAGACACAGATACAGATGCACTGTGGGCTTTTCTACAAAGGGTTCATTGTATGCACTTGTTGACTGTTATTTTACCGATATAACCACAGAATTGACAAGACATTCAAGACGAACGGCAAGACCTTTTGGTTTGTTTTTTGTGAGAAAACGCTCTACATTACTGTCATGAATTGAAGTCTAACATTGAAGTCACAGTGAGAAAGGACTCAGAGAGGCAGGCTGAGATAGACAGATACATTCCACACTTGGGGTCCTGAGATCAAAAGTGTACAAGAGAATAGGATTTCGTTTGAAGAGCGGCAGCCAAGCTCAAAACCGGAACACCAAAGATCGTTTGTACTGAACGTAGCTCCAATGTGAGTTATACCTAGTACCAAGACGGGATAGGTCGTAGTAACGAAACAAGATAGGCCATAGTAACACACCACGACATGCCATACTAACTAGACATGTGATAGTGGGAAAACTAGGGGAAGGTAACAATGAAAATAGACCTTCTTAACAGAGCATGTCACTTGGGCATAATAACAGAGCAAGCTAGATGGTACTAACAAAACAAAATGGGTCCCAAATAACGAGACAAGATAGATCGCAGTTATAGGGCATGATAAAGCGTAATAATAAACCAACGATAGCTCTAAGTTTGAAGAATTTAGGTCGTGTAGATGAACTATGGCAATACCTATTAACAAGACTTGATGGATTATAGAGACATATCTGTTATGTAAATGTCTCACAGGGACTTACCGGCTGCCGCAAAGCTACGGCAGCCAGCGTCTACACCACGGGTCTAAGATTTCTAGAAGCTATAGTACATCACGATTTTGCAGTGTAATGTTCAAAATGTGTGTTCTTGACTGAGGTCTACACATTTTTGTCTCTCTTGCCTTAAATTTTGGTAGTTCTTAGTTATCTCCAGCCTAAATGTTTCTCTCTTGCTAGAACTGAGAAATCGGGTTTTGAATGTGATGAGGGGTGTCAGACATCGAGATTTTTTTTTTTTTTTTAAATTTTATTGAAGAAATCGAAAGTGTATTCATTTCTGAACAAGACAGTATCAGTCTTTCCCTCGATTATAAATATTCCTTTATTAAAATCGGGGTTTTGTGAGGTAGGTTTATAGATTTATGCGTTCGACTGTTTCTCGGAATTTCGGTCATTGCTGGGGGTTCCTCCTTGTCTCTTCAAACTGCAATATCACTGACTAGAATAAAACCACTCCAAAACGTGTTTCACCACCTGAAAGGGTATGAAAATAGGTTTTCACATGATACCATCACAAACCCTTTATCTGGTCCCGCAGAAATTCGTTTTTGCAAGTTTTGCCCTAGACACGCTTAGTTTAGGCCTCGTTAGGCTGGTCTCTGTTTCATTTTTAGTAACCAGCCTTCTGAAATCACTTCTAGGTCTCTAAATTTCCTATCTGCGGTCATGGATAGATTTCTTGTGAACATTGAGCCCAATGTTCAAGATGATACACCTAGATCTGACTCCTGCTAGACTTGCTGCGATTGTGAAAACAAATCAAGATCTAGATCTAGATCTAGGTCTACATCTCACAGAAACGGGTGCTGCTGGTCAATCTAAAACATCTCGATCAAGTGCGAATGAAACTGACGATCTAGCTTTAGATCTAGTCCTCTATGATAGTTGCCGATATTCGTCCATTTTGGTGGATGAAACTGGGAGCATTGAGACAGTCAGTCAGTTGTCCTGTGTCGTCGTCATGAAAAAAAAAAAAAAACGATTTAGGCCACAGTGCAGTGCTCTCATGCGACATTCGCAATATCCAGAGATAACCCATTTTTCAGGTGAAAGCAGATCTAGCAGATCAACAGGTAGATCTAGTATCTAGACTAGATCTAGAATTTTCTACACAAATCAATTTTCCTAGACGCATAACATAATAATACCAATAGCTTTCCAATAATAGATTTAACAATATCTGTAATGGAGACCTAGGTTAAAGGACCCAGGTTAATCATGTCTAATGGTTGTTTGCATGCTAGTAGAAGGCTAAGAAGATTAAACGGGCTTGAATTCTATCACCTGCAGGTCCATAACAATTTCAAAAGAATCAGTTCTTGCATAACGTTTAGTGCTCATAGCCATCAGTGGCTCTGTCTCGGTGACAGAGGACTTAGACGTTGTTTGGTACATATTATGTATTTCATTTTGGTCAGCCATGAGGCCCCCAGCCCTGTCCATCTGTTTTATTTGATGAAAAATTCAAATATCTAATATACCTGATTTATTGGGATCGCAATAGTACAGCAAACATATACTCACTTCTGGTTTCACCAATACGTTTCTATTCACAAACATATCTTTTTAGGAAACGGACACACATGTGATATTGATCTAGACTCTAGATCTATATAGATTATATACATTATGTTTATAATGTTGGCAGTCTCCATACTAGATCGTTATATCTACTCTGTGCTCTTCCTTTTTAAAGGTGGAAAACTTTTCTGCTCACCATGCAATGTAGTCGTGTATCACAACCGGAAAGCATCACTGACGAAACATTTTGACACCATGAAGCACACGGCAAATATCTAGAAGCAAGGAGAAGAAGCAGTGGCCAAAAGGTAGAAAACAGTTACGGAGGGCCAGATGAATCTGGACTTGTCGTCTTCCACTCCCACAGTATCAAGCACTGGTAAATATGATTGGTTTCTTACGAAAATAAAAACACTACTGAAAAGCAAATTCATGCTCAAGTTTTAAGCACCAAAGCACAAATCAGCACAAACACCGGAAAATGCAAGAATGTTATGCCCCATTTGTATCAGTGGCACATAACGCCTGGCGTTATAAATTCCCTGTAACTACGCTCCCGTTATAGTGATATTGGTTTATAGGCAAAAAATTACAAGTTTGAGTGAAAGAAGTAGTACAAACCAGACAAGTCACATTTTTTCCAAAGGAAGAAAAACAGAAAGTAAAGTTTAGGATTCAAAAGTTTTTTACTGTATACTCTTTTAAAAACTCTCTTTTTAGCGGAACATATCTGGGTTTTCCCAAGTATTGTTCTGGTTAACAAATCTTAGTGACGTGCTCTCTAACGTAGGAGCAAATAGTTTATTTCTCACAAAAATGTAAATTATCAGGTTTTTTTCACTGGAGTCTTCATCGTAATATAATTAATATGTAATAAAATAAACATTCTCATCTCTTATACTTTTTCTTATATGGCAATAATTTATGCAAGGATGTAGTCACTGCATTACCAGTGTCAGTATTCTTTCGTCAAAGGTGGACAATCCAGCAGTGAGAACATTCCTATTCAAATCAGATATGTGTTAAATGGAGGAGCAATCTCCAAATCCAAGCAGCTGACCGCAATCTATTTAATCAAAGCATTTGATGAGCGTAGGCAGCTGGTTCTGGACAGAGTCGAAAATAAGCCTGTCGCCATTATCTGCGACGGGATGTCAGATGACACTGGCCGGTAATTCATTTTCTCTGTATTAAATATTTGTTGTTGTTTTTTTTCCTCCAGCCCCCCCCCCCCCCTCTCTCTCTCTCTCTCATTATTTCTCTGTCTGTCTGTCTATCTTTCTGTCTGTCTCTCTCTCTCTCTCTCTCTCGCTCTTCCTCTCTCATCGACTAGCATACACTCTCATTCATGAATGTTTTGGATTGCCACTATTTCTTAAGTTAAATTCCATGCAGTGGATTCCACTACTCATACAGTTTCTGTGTTCATCCATCTTATAATAAGGTGCAATGACTTGCATGATTACGGGCCAAATCATTGGTTCTGCTAGTTTGTTTTCAACATTGCTATTTCAGGGTTGTTCCAGTGTTCACCATTAGAAACTGCCACTGATGCTCGCATCAAACGCAATCTGCTGGAAAATGTCCTCCTGGAGGCCACACACCATTCACTATGGTCAGTGAGATCATACAGTGTCTGGTTAAGAGTAGAATCAAATTTGACGATGTGGTAATTGTCAACACAGACAGTACTCTTTATATGAAAACAAGCATATGGTTCGATATTACGGGATGCCCAACTCCAGCCATATAACATGCATGGTTCACATCATAAATCTATTAGGGGACTTCCTCAGAAAAAAACATTTGTGAGGACAAATAAATATATTAAAGCTTCAATGTCATATTCTGGAGTGTTGGGGCCAGAAAGGACAGCCACATCCAGCACCTGAGTGCAGCTGGTGTTTCCCCAGAAATACCAACAAATTCTACTGGATTTAGGTAAGTATGACATCTTACAAATTTTGCCGTTTGTTTGTTTGTTTGTTTTTTCTCATTTTTTTTTTTTACATTTGTTTCAAGCCGAAAAATGCTACCGATTCTATTTTTTGTTTTAGGGAACAGTAGATAAATGTGTCTGTATATATGACATTGTGTGCTCTTATACAACCTTTCACTATTGACTTATGTGGATCTGTGCATGTAGTTCTGTCAGCATGCTAACAGTTATGTATTCTTAATAAGAATTTATCAGACTGATATAAAGATACTCGAACAAGACTCAGTGTTTTAGTGCAAATATTACGATAACCGAAATTTAGGTTCTTTAGAACAGGGTAATGGTTAATACTGGGAGCCAGCAAGGTTTAACATTTGATTGTTAGGATCAAACCTAGGTGTAGCTGTCAACCTCCGTCAGAAAAAAAGGGATAGATGCCTGCTTCTTGTACTGCGTAATGTGCCTCAGTATTTTCTTTTCTTTTTTCTTTTCGTGGAAATATACACTGTGTAGCCAACATTTGGCATATTTATGTTATTATGTGAAATACAATACATACATGTCTTTTGGTCTACAGATGGAACTGCTGGTTTGATGCAGTGAGATACCATATGTCCCACCTTCACCATTTTAAAGATTTTGTAAATGCAGAACTGCAGCATGGAAGAGGAGCAGCACCAGACTTACCCTTGTACCTGGCGGATGTTTTTGCTGACACTCAGCACTTGACATTGCTGGAGGCAGAAATGGGATTCAGAAATGAGAAACGTAACGACTTTGTCCATGCGACAAATGTTTTTCAGGGCCAGCTGCCAGTAGCAATGAAGGTAATTATGACGTACAGTAGTATCACACTGTTATATATTATAATGTTATTCTGTATTTTATCACCACAAAGGATATTATTTTGAAGAATTGACCATTTTTGTTTTGTTCCCTCCTCTCAAATGGTGTTTAGCTTAAGTTTCTCTTCGTTGATACACGGCTACAGTCCACAGTCCCACTCCCAGCAAGCACCGTTTAAATTCTTGCATGAAATTTTATAATGTTTTTTCTTTACTTTTCTTGATCTTTTCTCTCCATAACTTTCTTCGTGTTGCTTTTCAGGTCAAAGGGGGGTAGTGGAAATCCCATAATGATGTTTTTTTCCACTGTTGATTATCAAAAAGAAAATGAAATGAGCTCATGATTTTTTAATTTTTATTTTTCAACACAGGGATGGTTCACGTTGGATAACTTCAAATAGATAAGTTGGTGATCTAGTGTGACAACGACGGAGGGAGTGAAATATTTCTCTGAGGACTCAGAGCAAAGACAGAGGCATGAATTACAAGATCTAGTTTGCCAGGCGTTTTCGAGCGTCTCATCAAAACTTGAAAAATATATATGTGAAGATGGCCAGCCGGGCCACTGTTAATGCAACAGTTAGCATTTGTTTGACCCTTTAAAAGTACCTTTTTATGACGTAGACAACTTGGATGCTCTGTGTGGTCTACGTTCTGTGCCCAAGTAAGAAATTCTGAGATATAAATAGCGGCTGGGGTCGAAAGCTGCGAAGACGCCAGAGGGTCTCCTTAACAAGCGGGCCCAGTGTTTCTTGAGTTTGCCTGTACTAATGTGATTTAGAGAATGTAAGCTTATCTGAGACATTTCATTGTGTCTGATCAACTGTGTATGGAATTTTCTTTTGAAGAGAAATAAAGTTTATTTTACCCTATCTTAATTTGAAATCATACTCCAAACGATATAACTTTGGCCTGTGAAACTTCCTCTTTTTATTTACTTATTCATTTGTTCATTTATTCTATATTTCACAAATCTGAATTTAATGTTTCTTTTGTTGTTGTTTTTGTTGTTACTGTTAATGTAACTCATTCATACAAGTAACTCATACATATACACGTCTTAAATGCAAGTGAAATGCAGTCAAACATGATTTCAAAATGGAAACATATTTTATTTACTTATTTATTTCTTCATTTTTATTTACCACTAGTTTTTGTAGACCTAGCTCAGTATTTGACTCAATACATTATACATGTATATATTTAAAGAGTGGTCTGTAAAGTAACCAATATTTAGCAGAAACCCTAAAAGATAGGTAGAGAAAAGGAGAGGAAGCGGGTGGCAAGCAGTTTATAAGGAGGCTAGTAGTAAGGAGACAGTTTTAGTGCTGTGAGGGCTGACCTCAGTAGGGGACACCATGTCTGTCTGTCTGTCTATCTTTCTGTCTATCTTTGTATCTCACTGCACTGCCTTTCCAGATAAAGCTCTCTACTATTCCAACTATCACTTTGTGATGGCAATTAACTTCTATTTCCTTTCAAAGCTATACAAATAGCAAGTTTAACACGATTAAATTAATAAGATTGTCATTGTCGTGTTCCTCTGTGCAGTCCCACTGGATCTGAGCATTCAGTTTAACATGCCAGGAATGCTCTTGAGAGTAGAAAGGAAATGTTATCTTTCCTCCTTTGACTTTTCTCTTTCCCATTGCTTCCATACATTGATAAAACAGTGATCCTCTGCATGCCAGCCCATGTCGTGACTAACAGCTTCATTTAGATGAGCTTTTCTTCCCTCGACTTCATCAACACTTTACAACAGATTCGACAAAATTGGTTGCTATACTCATCTGCATACATCTCGTTCCAATGGTGGTTATCTGTAGTTATGTAAATATCACCCAACTGTAAACTTACATTGCTCTCACGAGACTTTTGAGAATCAGCCACAATTTTGTACTCCGGGTCACAAGTCTGAGTATGTCATGAATGAAACGGCCAACAACAGTATTACTATTTATATTATTATATTATTAGCCTATTATCATTATTATTAATAAAATTTAAAAAAAAAAAAGAAAAGAAAAATCATGAAACAAACTTAGAGAAAACAAAAAATGTCGTCATAGGCTTTGGGCATGATAATATTGAGATTTGTGAACAGGGGGCCTCTTTTATATAATTTTGATCAAACTCATGCATTCAAATAGCCTTACTTATTTGACAATAATGGTGTTACTCTGGGTTTATTTCTGACATCTGGAAAACATCTGAAGTAAAGTCTGTCTAAACTTCGTGCTCATTTTGTAATACAGAAATATGTTGACACTGGAGTTGATAGCCTGAGTACATAGAGCAATAGACCATGTTGAATAAAATATGTTACGAAATGGGCCAATCATTTTGAAACCAGAGATGAAAACAGTGGTAAGACCCAGCATGATGCTGGGTGTAGAACACAGGATGAGTATGCAAGCTATCAGAATAACCATTTTGATTGTCTTCTGATCTCTGATAGCTGTAGATTCTGACTGTTTAGAATGTGCAGTGACTTGTTTACGCCAGGCCGATTTCTGTACAAGTTTGACAATCAATA
>JBCAUA010050986.1:0-11626 GCA_038406235.1 Peronia verruculata
GAATGTGACACCACCCGGTGAAAATTTTCATGATAGATTTCAATAGTCCTTATCTGGCAATAGGTCATATATATATACCCGGGGTCCACCTATCCACTTCCAAGAATTAAACGTATTAGACCCCGAAAGGAAGAATGGTGCAGAAACAACAGTAATCGTCTTTGAATTCAAGGATGTTATTGAGGGCTCATAAGAGGTTCAATTTTACAGATGGAAGAATAGACAGAAAAAGGAGGGCAGAAAGAACGAAACAAATGAGGCACAGAGAAAAAGAAAAAGAAGAAACAACGCTCAGACAACAATGAGATGCCTGTATCAAGACAAATGCCGAGCTTTCCTGTGTTATTTATACAGCGAGCACCTACCTGTTTAAGTATAGCCTGAAAAACGTCTAGAGGGTTTCCCAGGTCAATGCCTTGGGTTCCAGGAAGTTCTTCGTTGTCATTTTTCTCGTGCTCATCGAAGAGCTGCAGTTGCATCTCCACGCTCTCATCCTCGGATTTGCTAGAAAACGAGAAAGAAAAAGAAGCATGGGGTTATTTTTCAAGTTGTTACTGACATGTCAAGCTCTTTAATCTTAAAGATTAAGTCGGCTTTATGTGCGGACTTGGATGTGGTAAGAGAGAAAGATAAATGTGGGAACAAGTTTGTTGAGCTACGGTCAGTTTCTTTGGACAGAGTCGTCTCCGTTACAATTCGCATTAGCTCAGTTATACGTGGGTATTCTTTTAAGTTTGTTATCTAAAAGAGATACAGCATCTTCTAGTTGTCAGCCGGCGATATACGAAAACGAGACAAGAAACAAAAGTTGTTTTGTCATGACATTGTTCTGACACTGTTAGCGATTTCATTCTGAATCATGAAAAACGACCAGAAATACGTCAGAGGGACTGATCTTAAGGGACTTGTCACAACTTCTGACCATTCGCTCTCTACCACATAAACTAGCCCCTAAAACGGTTTGATCTCGAACTGTCCACAGTTGTTCCAAGTGCTCATCCCACACAGGTACAAACAAAAACAGCAGCAGGGGGTACACAGCACTAGTTGTGCCACATGTGAGCACAGTGGGAAATCAAATCAGTCTTTCACTCATTAGGGCATAACGGTCCAACAAGGTGAGTGATTAAACCATGACCACTGTTGTTCTCCTGGCTCTCTCATTCTCGTTTTTTTTTTCTTTTTGTAACAATACATTGGTTAAGAAATGTCCCATCACGACGATGTGAGAACATACAACTGTAGGATCAAGCATTGGACATTAGATATATGACAGGCAGAGAGTGAGTATACGAGAAACATTATTCAGGATTTGTTCTCATTTTAAAACGTCATTTTACTTTAGCACATTGCCTGTCCTACTGTATACATCTGGCAATGGGAATCCCCCCCCCCCCCCGCACTCCTCCTCTACTTCTTTCCTCCACCCCCTACCCCAAAATCCACCGGTTTACGTGATGAAGTTATCCGATCGGTGTTTAAGAATGGTGCTCAAACATGCTAAGCTCCATTACATCAAAACAAACTGCTTAGTG
Organism: Peronia verruculata; assembly: GCA_038406235.1. Lineage (NCBI taxonomy): Eukaryota > Metazoa > Mollusca > Gastropoda > Systellommatophora > Onchidiidae > Peronia > Peronia verruculata. The sequence goes on from JBCAUA010050986.1 coordinate 1,536, forward strand.
AAAAACAACAACAACAACAACAAACAAGATTATTGGACGAGGCGGACAGATGGATGAATTGATAGATGGATGGATGGATGGATGGATGGATGGATGGATGGATGGATGGACGGATTGAGGGACGGACGGGCAACGGATATATGGATGACGGGTCGGAGGAACAACCAATGTGAAGAAGGAAAAATTGACGGACTATACGAGTAACTTATAAGACAAATTGTGCAAAGACTGCTGAGCAAAAATATCTTCAGGAAAAAAGAAAAAAACAACAAAAAACTCCAATTAAAAGCATTACTAGGCCACATTAGTCTGTAAACCGACCTTATTAAAAACCCAATAATTAATAATAATAAAAACAATACAAACCACTGAAAACACATTTTCACAGTATAACTACGGGTACATTACTACACACCTCATGTTTCACAAGTAGAAAAGTCATCATAGTGGGGCTTAGTCCAACAGATTAAAACAACATAATGATTCATACAACACACTGATGTGCAGTACCTGCATATCTAGGCTGTTACCACAATATTCCCTCTCTTATCCACATCAGTCGTCATTCTCACAGTCCAAATGACATATCTCTAAGATGTCACATTTTCGCATTACAGACACTTCGCTTAACGACTCAGGCAACAGCTGTGACGCTTTCACTTAAAGCCAACGAAATCGTTTAGCTGTGGTGATCTATTTTGACAGATGCATACTATTTGGGGACATTCCCAATTCAACCAGCAGTCACAATAGTTAACAGTTAGAAGAGGAAGTCTGACAAGTCGCCTGAAGTCTAAAACTCCTGTATGGACTAAACGTAGAAGAGGAACTTACAGAAGTGTTAGTTATTTTATTGATAGATGACGTTTAACTCTGAAAGGGTATTAAAAAAAAAAAAAAATTATATCCCGCCTGTGTTTCTGCAATGATATTTTACCAATGTTAAAGAAAGGGCAGCGTAGACTTATAGTAGTAAAAGACGGAGTACCCTGTTATCGTATACTAACACTTATTTTGACCGAGTAGATTTGATAAGACATTCCGACTCGAGACAGGTTTGCAATGATTAGCAGTTAGAGGAAAAAACTGACAGATCTACCTCAAATTTAATTCCGAATTTGGAAATAAAAACATTCTAATGCGACTACGTTTTTATAATGACATAAGAAAGGGTAACTTAGACAGATGGCAGTATAAGAACAATGTTACGGTGTATTAAAACGGTAAAATGGTGAATGTTACGGTGTATTAAAACTTACTGAAAAGCCTCCCCGCCAATAGCTCAAATGTTCTAGTTTGATGGAAGCACACTATAAAGGACAGTTCCAGTTACAACAGCGTTTGCAACAGTTACCAGTTAGAAGAGACAATTGATAGATGACGTTAACTCCAAAAGAGTCGGGGAAAGCTGCTAAGATTATCAATGTTCTACAGTGATGCTCAGAGCTTGAAGAAAAAGCAGCTGAAAATAATCACAATATAGGACCAGTACAATGCATGGTAGTAAGTACACGTATGTTCTTTCTTTCGTTCTTCCTTCCTTCCCTTCCTTCCTTCTCTTCCTTCTTTCTTCTTTCTCTTTTGTCCGCATATCTTTTTCATTTTATTTTCCCTTTTCTTTCTTTCTTTCTTTCTTTCTTTCTTTCTTTCTTTCCTGCCGTTTCTTTTTTCTTTCGTTTTTTTTATGTTGGCTTGTCATACGTCAAGCCATATTTACAAGACTAGCCAATTCCTAAAACAAACAAACAACAACAACAACAACAACAACAACAACAACAACAACAACAACAACAACAACAACAACGTGTATAATAGATGTAAAAATACAAGGCATGTTATTTGAAAATTACACCTTTTACACGGCAAGTGTTAATTTCAGCTGTTACTCACCATTGAAAAATGTGATGTAGTCAATAAAAGCGAGCTGCAATAATGCATCAAGTTACGAATGGTAAACAGCTGGAAGACCCCTCCCTGTTCACTACAATGCTTATCGATTTGTGTAATGTTATAATGATTTCAATTTCATTACAAACTTCTAGAGCTTGAAATAGCGTATTTGGTTGAGCTGTTGAAATTTCACAGCAGGGGGAAATTGTGACATTAGTATTTTACAGATAGTATTTTGCTGATGGGGATGAATGTAAGGGTAGTGCTGGTAGAAGTAGTAGTAATTGATATGAGCATTGGCTGTTGAAGCAGAAAGTGAAGATGTTTGCCACTGTAGGAGTAGTAGTAGAAATAGAAGGAGAAGGAAGAGATAGAAATAACGATTAGCAGTCAGTTGAACTGACAGCACAGAGGATGGTTATAGAAATAGGTATAGCAACAGTAAAGTCAATCGTAGTCATAGTGGTAATAGCAGTGATAGTAGTAGAAGTAGCAGTGCTGGTCGTAGCAACAGTAGTAGTAGTAGTAGTAGAAATAATAGTAGGAGTAGTGCTAGTAGTAGTAGTAATAGTAGTAGTTGTCGCACTAGTATTACTAGCAATAGTATAGTAGCAGTAGCGGCAGTGGCAGTAGTAGCGGCAGCACTAGTAGTTGTAGCAGTACAAGTAGTAGTAGTAGCAGTATAAATAGTAGTAGAAGCAGTAAAAGTAGTAGTAGTAGTAGGAGTAGAATTAATGGTAAAAATAATTGTTGGAGGCAGTGGTAGTTGTCGAGGTGGTAGCAATACTAAAATCAGTTACTATAGCAAGTTGAAAGATGATACTAAGTAGTCATAGCAGTCGTGGTTGTTGTTGTTCTTGTTGTTGTTGTTGCTGTTGTATTGATAGATAAAATAAAAACTCGCTGATGAAATTAAGAATAAACCAGGAGTTGATAATGGCAGTGAGGATGATGGTGGTAAAAGTAGTATAAGCAGGAGTAGAAGTAATGTTGGCAATAGTAATAGCCGTTGCAATGGTAAAAGGTGCAATAAGGAGATGCACTATATTATGAAGGTCGACTAATAGAGACAACAGAGTTTAGTAAAATTAGATATGATCAGTGATAGAAGAGGGGATATAAGCCTACACTCGAGGTCACCCAAGACCAAGGGTAGAGATAGAGAACGGAAAAAAGGGAGGTTATATTGGGTATTCTACGTGCGTGTGTTGGTGTTGGGTAAATGAACGTGGGTATTTTGTATCTTTTGTTGTTGATGGAGAGAGAGAGAGAGAGAGAGAAAGAGAGAGAGAGAGAGAGAGAAAGAGAGGTGCGAGAAACAAACGGGGGAAAATACGTGGAACTGCGTATTGGTTCAGCAGCGTAAAGATCAATAACAGAGTGGTCAACACGCTATAACTATGAGTAAGAAGGTGTGCGAGGGAAAATACGCAAAACTGGTAATCTGCTATAATAAGAAGGGGAAGAAGGGTACAAGGAGACGAAAAAAGTGATAACAGAGAAGGGAAAAGAGAGAGAGAGAGAATGAATGAATGAATAAATAGGACCAAAAAAAAAAAAAAGAAAAGAACACGAAAAATAAAAAGGAAGAGGAGTTGGCAAATGGCGAAGAGAGAGAGAGAGAGAGAGATAGAGAGAGAGAGAGAGAGAGAGAAATTCCGTGAGGGAGAAAAGAAATGAAAGATAGAGAGACCGTCAGAGGAGGAGCAAAAGACTGAGAGAATGGGGGAGGGAGAGAGAACAGGCAGACACAGAGACGCCGAACGATCTCGCCCACCTCCCCCACACCACACCCTAGTGTCAACAAAACGACGCCATCTGATGTACTAGTGTGAGGATTTCAAAGGACAACATTAAATTAATGTGCCGTCGTCGCTTCTTGAAATTAATAACTTCTACAGCTGCTGCTTCGCTTCCTCTCCGCTGGCATTAACTCTAGAAAAGTGAGGATGCCGACCTATTCCAACCATTGGTCTTAATTCACTTAGTTTTCATTTCTCATATACCCTCTCGTGTCAAGACAGCAAGGAGAATAAATATTTTCTTCTATTTGTGGCCATCTGTTCAGTTAATTCAATGTTCTCAGTGTTCATCGTTCTTTTTCGAGCTTAGAATGGTCTACCATCTTTAACTTTCCGTATAGCGGAAAAAGGAGGGGGAGGGGGGTGGGGGTGGAAGGAAGGATAGCCTTTCGTAGTCCATTCTCAGCATATGTCCATAATATTGCCATCCTATCTTTATGAAAACATCTGATATGTATAGTTTTGAGCAGTGTACCTCACCTTCGGCTGGTCTTAAATTCATACCATCTAATGCTTAGAATCTTGGTAATATGTCTTCATGGTTTATACAAGTAAGAATATAATGATGAATAATGTTTTCGTTATAGTTTGGGAAGCCTATGGTTTACACCATGCATGTTATCCTTAAACAGCATGAGTATCAATTTCAGCACACTGCAAGTTCCATCAGACTTGCCTGGACTTCAGCGTTGGCTGCTAGTACTGATAGGGTTAAAAGAAGACGGATGGGCACGGGAAGGAGGCAACAAGAAAACTGATCAGATAATAAAGCAGGTCTCTTTAAAGCGACCATGGTAGCGCGCCCTGACTTTAATGATATCATAATGTCAGTTCGCCGTTCTTTGTCGTTCAAAAAACCCACGGATTATTAATATGAAAAGCGACTAAATGCTATTTTTAGAGCCTAATGTCTTCCCCCTCACTTGCAAGATTCCCCCCCCCCCCTCTATTATTATTATCTGCCTTTGTGCAGGCTTCTTCAAAGACTGACAATGGAAAAATGAAGAGTTTTCAGCTGTCATCTAAACTCAATCCCGTGCTTTGTTGTTCATTTCACCTGGCCTTACCTGTTCTCCTTTCAGTCATTCATCACTTTCACTGTTCAGGTACTAATATCTATTTGATTGTTTGTAGAGAGGTTGTACGACTTTGGCTTTCACGCATGAGTTTCACTATCAATGGATTTCACCCTCTATTTTGATATAGATTTTCATTTCCTTTAGTGAGATTATTCAAAATGTTCATATGTAAAGAGCAATTATAAAGTTTTTTGCAGCAGCTATATATATAGATATGTGTTTGTAGATGGCCAAGTTCAAGTGGTCCAACAGGCTGCTCACTTCTCTGACGTCCATCCATCCATCCATCCATCCATCCATCCATCCATCCATCCCTCTATCCATCCATCCAGGTATCCATCCCTCTATCCATATCTCTACCATTTCTGTTGGAAGTTATCGCAGTTTGTATGCATTGCACGTATATTCGGCAGTCTCTCCCTCTGTTAGCTTGTAAAAGTTCGTACAGCGTTCTATTAACTCAGAGACTAAAATATCATAATATATAAACAAACAAGAGAATAAAAACATAAACAGACAGAGATAGATAGAGATAGATACTAAAAATGAATGAGTGAATGAATAAATAAATGGATAAATAAATGGATAAATAAATAAATAAATAGAGAGATATTATAATATATGAATAAAACCTACTATACGGCAGAATTGTCAGGCGCTTGACATATAGCATATCATATTACGCAGTGAAGATTTACTTACACGTGGAGACAAGTTAGATGGCGTAAGAACGTCATTATGTATCCAAGAAAACAATCATAAAGTTTAGCAGGAAACAGCAATTGAAGAGGCGGGTATAATGGGAAGCACAGTTGATCGCACAACGGCAGAAATTGTCTGAGACTACAACAAGGAGTGAAAAACATTCATAGACAGTTACAGGGGCATTCCAATCAATCACTGATTTTGCAAAGAAACCCAAGATGAGTCAGGAAGGGAAATCTCACAATTAATCATTCGCATGGTCAAATCGGCCGTGAACACTTTTGTTCTCGATCGATAAAGGCGGAAAATTTGATACTGCGACGAGATCCTCTTGCCTCACCCACACTTACCTTTTACACTGTTGTCATACTCCATGGTTATCGATCGATCAATCTGTGACGTTAGGCAAATAGCTCAGGTAAATCCAATGACGGGACTCGGCGTGATGTTTTGTTGTCTTGTTTCTTCTTCTTCTTCTTCTAGATCTATTTCCTTTTTTTAATCCAGGTGGAATCGATTTTATCTATGATCACAGATAGCGTCAGTTCAAGTACTCAGACACTCCAACTAACAATATAGCCCAGGTGCAAAATACGTCCTAAAAGTGTTCTATAGAGGAGAATAGGAACAGATTAGGAACTGCACACATTTCTAAAGTCAACAACCTATTTTGGAGTTCTGCTTTTTAATCTACGGTAAATGTTCATTATTCCTCGGCTATTGAATTTTCTTTCTCTGACAATGTGAGGTGTCTCAAATAGCTTGGTATAGGCAAATAGCTTAACACCCAATAAAGATTTCTGAATGGATCCTTTGCAAACGCGTTAAGGCCGTTTCTGTTCGAAGAGGTGTAAAATCTATGGAAAGGTTTAAAATCAAAATAGACGGAGGGGACTGCAGCGACAGTTCTTACACATACAAGGCTTGTTAAAACCTGTCGAAAAAGGAATTTTGAACTCCCGCTTCGTAATCTCTGTGCCGAATCTTAGTTTTCAAAAGTTATAGAACTGCAGTTTACCACATATATAAAAAGTGATCGTATTTCGTCAAGAAGTGTCTCTCGAACACTTAAAAAGAAGCATTTTTCATGTTTACGAGCATTGCATTTCATCATTATGCGAAAATAGTTTCATGTTAAAGAAAAATGTGCCCCTGTTTATAGATCGTCAACAAATGTATAGCCGATTGCGTCAGATGTTGGAAATATTCTACAATTTTTTTTTGACAGATTTATAAGAATACGACGTTTCTCTAACGCATTAATTGCACCGATGTATTATAAGCACGATTTAATAAAATGTTTACATGAATAAATGGCACCAAAAATCCTCATGAACATCATTGTTTAGAAGATACTCCTCTTCCAGATTTATTAATTATTCTATGATTATTAAATCCAGAAAAAAAAGAGAGCGATACGTAGAATTGAAATAATCCCGACACAGGTATGTACTATTGATTTTCACCACTTGGGAAACCCCACGGATACCTGTGGGAGGACAACCACAAATCAATAGAGGGATCAATAAATCCTGTCTCCTCTTCTGTCTTGGCTGTGTCAGTCCAACACTGAGAGAAACCTGGACTCGAAACCTCCTCGGGGCCCTCGGCGAGTTCAGTGTCGCATCCCCTTGCGTACTGTGACACTGCAGTCTGACTGACGGGCCGCGGTCCTCTCTCACCGTGAGACGGCCTCCGTCAGCTGCTACAACTGAACTGTAACCGGCCTGAAAGGGGGAACCCTCACACTGTACCGAGGCGCTATCAAAAGCGACGTTTCCCCCAACCCACCGTAGCCTACCTCTGTGGCCCATTTACCTCTTGTCGTCGACCTTTTGGGAATAAAAACCCAGATAGCTCATGGTACTCGGTTGTTGGACTTCCTTCAAATCCTCTCCAAGTGATGAGTCACACATAATCTCCAAAATGGGAGGGGCGGGAGAGGACGTGGAGGGGGCTCTTGAACTTTTTCGTGTCCTCCTCTTTCTCGTGTGCTATAATTGAGGCTTCTCAATTTTAACCCTAAAAAGTGTTGAGCTACCGATCAACTCAACGCCTTGTTGGTCATATTTCAGATATAAATCACTTTCCTCGTCGCATACAATACAGTAACAAGATCTCTGATTTAGATAGGCGTTTAGAAATAAACTGTCCTCGTTCAACATGAATCAATACCGTTATGGAAACAAAGACATTGAGAAATTTCTTCTAAACACGTTTAGGGTTAAATCCACTGTCACTTTTACCTCAACTCTGTTTGGCTTCCCAGCTCGCTGGCTACCTAACGACAGTCTTGCTTGCCACCCAAATAAACCCATGTCTACAATAGATTATGTCGGTAGCCTTTGAGGGTTTCCAAATTTGAAACTGCTGCGCCAAAAGCTTAAGTTAAGCGAGTCCTCTGGCTAGCTGCAGTGTGTGTGTGTATACAGGACAGACTACCTTGGAAAAGTTGGTATGTCGTCCGAGACCCAGTTTGACCCGCCGCTAACATTCGAAGTTGTGTTGTCTCTCTAGTTTCACCTCACAGCCGGCCTAACATTGAGTGATTCGTACCTGAGCATCGCCACATTAGGTAAAAACACCTGCAACTGACAGGGGGCCGCCGGTGCAAATGAGCAGATCTTGATAGGTAGTTAGCTGGGAGACGGGGCAAAAATTATGATGCATGGACGTAACTGTCAAACACATTAGATGTTTATGACTATTGTTACACTTTTTTCAATTTTTTTTCTAAATTATTGTGTTAGTTGCCGGTTGGACAGTCTCTTTCTATTTTATAAAATGACTATTGTTACACCATCATCAGACTATTGGTGACATTACTTGTGGTTGTTCACTAGTTTTAAATAATGCTGGTGTTTCGGTTTCAATCATACTTCTGCTAGTAATAATAGAGGGCATTTATATAGCGCCCAATCCCAATAAATAGCTCTTTATGCGCTTTACGACTAATATACAGAAAAGCGAAATAAGTAAAATATAAAGAGTATAAAAAAAAGTTGGTGAAAAAATACAGAGCCATCGCACACGCACGCTTTGTTATAATAATTATAACTCTCCCGTTATGCATACAGAGAATGGTCTCGGGTAAAACCTTATACTTAAGAAGCGCTTATCCGTATGGTGGGCGACCAATGAGCCATTTTGACCATCAGCAAAATTACTTCCCTTTGCCATGTAAAAAAGGTATAGAACACACACCGGCGCAGAGATTAGGACAAATCAACAAATCACTTTTCCACGTGTTAGTTGAAACATGACGAACAAAATATTCTGAAAAATTTACTATCAGATGAATTCTTTTTATCTCAATACGATAATTTTGTCATGATTATTATTATTATTATTTTCTTCTTTTCTTTTTTTTCGGTTGGTTTCTTTGTTTTTTGTTTGTTTGTTTTTTGCTCGACATGTTTCAAATGGCATAAACAAAGGTGAGTGTTTCCTTCTTTGTAATGCTTGTACTGGGACCCGAAAGTTTGTGGCAAACCTTTGCAAATACTTTGCTAATCATCAAACCGTCTAGAATGCTTGTACTCTACCTTTTGTACCTGACAGAGGAAGTTAATCTAGATGGCTGAAATAAATATCCCATCATCATTATCATCCATGGCATAAACTATATATCATTTCTTAGACATGAATCTCATGTCACCACAGAAATACTCCATGAAACATCGGAAACTTTTACTTACACTATTAGAGTTAATATCAGTCGAGCATGTCTCCATCATCTGCTTGCTTAGCTGGCAGGTCCTACCGTTACTTTACACGTTAAATTGAAATGTCCTATCTCGTAAATCATAGCCTGAAAAAAAGATTATTTAACATTGCGTTCAATTTGTAGTTATCGCCTTAGTCTATCTTTGACACCCGTAGATCATAGCCCAGGTGAACAGATGTTGCAAAAAAAATTAAGTCAAAAATTTGAATGATCGAAGAGAAACGTAATTGATCCTAAATTATAAACTATATGCGGTTTTGAAATAATCCTACATCAGTGGCGGAAAATTGAACAACATTTATGATTCAGTTACCTTTCATATTAATAATAATAATAATAATAAATCAAACAAAGAAACAAACAAACCTAACAAGGACAATGACAGCAGCATGGCAAACTGGATAAATTAATTAAATAAGGAAAAAACATCGATCCGTAGGAAAATAAATCCGCTTTAAATAATTACACACTAGAATGCAATCGTATAATATAGGCTATACATTTGTATACCGATATATCTATCTATCTATATATATATGTGTGTACCGGTATCTATATCTGATATAAATCTATCGATCCATCTATCTGTCTTTCTGTCTGTCTCTCTATCTGTCTATCCATCCATCCATCCATCCATCCATCCATCCATCCATCCATCCATCCATCATCCATCCATCCATCCATCTATATAGCTGTCTGTCTGTCTGTCTGTCTGTCTATCCATCCATTCATCCATCCATCATCCATCCATCCATTCATCCATCCAGCCATCCATCCATCCATCCATCCATCCATCCATCCGTCTATATAGCTGTCTGTCTGTTTGTCTGTCTGTCTGTCTGTCTGTCTGTCTGTCTATCTATCTATCTATCTATCTATCTATCTATC
>JBCAUA010050997.1:0-11625 GCA_038406235.1 Peronia verruculata
CACTAGTGTTGTGGGATTTCGTGATGTTTATTTTCAGTAGGGGGTACAAACACTCCGCCGGGAATTTCCAGATCTGTGCTTAGTCGGATATGAATTATTCGGCCTACACAGAAATCGACGTCATATTCACGGAAAGCTATAGTACCACTGATCTCTCGTGGTAACCACTCTGTCTGCCAAGGATAACTGACGTACTGTATTGTCTTCAACGTAAAATTTGTCAGATACCTGTCATTATGTACAAAGCACGTGGAATTCTAAGGAGTAGCTCTTTTTTTTTTTTTTTAAAGGTTGATCGTAAATTATCTGCATTTTCTCCTATGGTAACATAATAACCGATACTCGGGGATGTGTTTACAATTAAAAATTACAAAATAATTTAAACATCCAATTGATATGTCTCCACATATGTCCAATCTGATACACACACACAAGGCTGTCTCGATTTCATAAGCGTTCCCTCATTGACTAAGATACATGCTATAGGTATACATTTATGCGTGTTACTGCGTGATAACTGTCAACAGTTTTACCAGCTCACTAGATTCACAACCATGTTGGGAATATTTTTCAATGAAAACACGAAGAAATAAAGAAAGAACAAATTTATAAATCAAGAAAGCAATGTCCTGTAGTTCAGATATCAAAAGTGTCAAAGCAACTAAACGAACACACACACACACACACACACACATACTCACACACAGAGGGGTAGAAAGAGAGAGGAGGGCAGGGGGAGAGAGAGACGAACACACACATAATCTGCGACTCTTCCTGAACGTTGCAAGCTTTAACACTAAAACTAGCAAATTTTAGGATAAGTAGATATTCTTGAAACTGTCTATAGATAAGTAGTTTTTTAGTAAATCTAAATTATATTGCCAACTTAAGTGTTAACCTACATAATATTCCTACTCACCTATGTACGCAGATTCGATCAGATAACCTGTTTTGAACAAGTAAATAATCCGTTACAGAAGTAGCACTCTGTTGAATACCCTCCTTGGGCGAAACAGCGCGCGTAGTGAAATGTAGTTTAGTGTGGATCTAGTGTAGTGTAGTAGCAGTCTTTTGTAGCATAATCCTGTGGACAGCCAGCTGTCACGTCATGCTTTGCAGTTACTCCGTTTAAAAAAAAAACAGGGAAGCGCAGCGCTGGATATACAGAGGGCACGACGCGATGTTTGCGGTGAGCTAGGCGCACGATCGTGTCAGCGCTCACAGAGAGAGAGGAAGAGAGAAAAGTGAGTGTGGTGGGTAAGGCTGCTCGCGAAGCCTTTGACTTTGGTAGTGGTTAATCAATGATTTCAGTGCGCCTGTCTTAGTCCTAGGTCTGTTTGGGAGAAAGTTTTGATGTTGATAAAAGAGCAAAATTGCGGACATTTCAATTGTATGTCAAGAGGCAGCAACACGTTTTTCGCTGTAAAAAAAGAGGACGCGAAAGAAGGAAAAGGGTAGGAAGAGGGAGGGAAGAGAGGGATAGGATGACAGAGAACAGAGGAAAGACACAAGGAGACAGAGATAGAAAGAAGGATAGAAAAGATGGATGGGTAACAGACAAAGCCAGAGAGAAACAGAGAGAGATAGAGAGGGAGGGTGGAAGAGAGGCAATAGTGTGACTGACAAAGAAATATGCAGATGTTGAAAGACAGAATGGTTATGAGAACATTATAAACAGACAGATATATAGAAAGTCAGACAGACAGATAAACAGACAGACAAATTGACAGAATGACGGACAGATGATGTTATATTACTGATAAACAGACAACAATAAACTGACAGACAAACTGACAAAAACTGACAGACAAACTGACAAAAACTGACAGACAAACTGATAAATTATAGACTATGTATGTATTGTTTGACATATCTACGGGCTGAAAGGCGGAGATAAAGAGACAGGAACCAAGAGAGAGAGAGAGAGAGAGAGCGAGAGAGAAATTAAGCGATCGATAGCCTTTGGTTGACTCCGATTCAGCACTCTGTGACAAGGTCATTGATAAATGACGGTAATTTATCTCAACAAAGGAGACGGTCGATGCCATCCCGCGGAGATATCACACGAACCTTTGAAGATCTGAACGGGTACAAACAAATAGGGAACTTCGGATGATGACCAACAATCAACCACAAGGGAAAGTAGATGGGAGGAAAAAAAATAGGGGGGGGGGGGCAGGGTGGATAGAAAGAAGAAAAGGCCAACAACATTCAGGAACTGACAAAGAGAACATTTGCTGAGACCCCAGGCCTTGGTCCACAATCATGACACACGGAGAAGATTAGTGCAGATTTCGTCAGGAAACGCCTCGACGATCCTATAAATTAAACTCGTTATGTTACCTTCTGTATATTACGTCTTTCAACCTCCTAGTAGAGTTTTATCTCGACGGATTTCTGTTAAAAAAAAAAAAAAAAGGAAAGAAAGAAAATCATTTTTTTCCTACTAAAAAAATAATAGGAATAAAAGTAAGGAAATTAATCTGTCTGTTTTTTTAAAAGAATAAACAACAACAACAACAACAGCAACGATACTCGTATTCAGTTTTGTCTTACAGCAATCTTTTCATCTACCCTATGCCAGCTAATAAACTGACCTAGTTAAACTTGATATGGTTGTCCCCGCTGTCGTTGTTACTGTTTTGATGTTGATGCTGTTGTTGGTGTTTTTATCGATGTCGTTGTTGTACCTGTTGCTGGTCTTCTTATTGTTGTTTGCAAAAAGATAGACAAGCAGATAGTACATCTACTATTACGTACTAGAGATGAATGATTTACCACAACTGAACTTTGAGTTATACTGAGTGCTAAAGTGCTGAGGGCTGCCCGTTGTTTACTATCGTAAGTTTTCACATAACAGTGTTGTTTTTGCTTGAATTTATATTGTGGATTGCTTCTCATTGTGCACAATAGGAGATCGTGTTGCAGATTATCTGCAAGATAAACACGAAAATGCTCTTCAATAACTTCACGTCTCAACAAACGATTTCGGCAAAATGTGGAATTCTCAGCAAAAACGGAAACAACTTCGATAATCAGTGCTGAGGAACCTTTAGCGATTACAAATAATCCACAGAATAATGCGACTATTAGGAAATCTGTATTTTGGTATGAAATTAGCTAGCTAGCAATATAAATATTGTAAATGTAAGGTCAACAGGGACCTCACGATCTTAATGTAGAATAAGCATGTATTATCATCGGTCTAAGTTACCCCGCGGTCGAATTAGCCCCAATCTACCCAATGTCGAGTCGGTCATCTGACTGAAGGCTGATGCTTCACACGTGGGTTTGTTTATCAAAGTTTATGTGATGCCGACATGTCTGAATGCTCGTCATTCGTCAAGAACTGCCCGCCATACGCAGAACCCGTACACAAATCAGCGTTTAGCGACAAGCCCTTGGTCATCTGGCCGGCCTTGAAATATTTCACCCGGTGTTGTGAAGGAAAAGAAGGATAATGATAATAATAACAGTAGTAATAATTCTATGTTCTTTTTCTTGTTGTTGTTGTTGTAAACGCACGAGTGAAGTGAGACAGAGTGCCAGTCATACATGACCGTCTTAAAAGGTCAAAGGTCGACATCTCTGGAGCCAAAATTATTTAGTAATGTTGTGCCTCTATTCTTTCTTTCTTTCTTTCTTTCTTTCTTTCTTTCTTTCATTCTTTCTTTCTTTCTTTCTTTCTTTCTTTTTGTAATGTTTACCCCACAGTGTATCAACCTATGCCTTCTGTGTACAATATCATTGTAAGCATGTTGTAACACATATGGATAAAATAAGCGGGTTTTGTTGTTGTTGTTGTTTTTCTTCTTTTGTTTTGTTTTTTGAAGAATAGGGCAATGCAATAGGATAGAGAGGTCTCTTTGTATTGAGAGAAGGTATATTTGTTGAGGGGACAAGGAAATAGTTATATGATTAAAAGACTATTCGTCATTTTTTCGACAGTATTGTCTAACCCAACGAAATGCTACTTCTATAATGTTTGAAACCCCTGATCGTTGCTCATAATTTTTGTGAGCCAGTTTAGGGGTTCAGCTCACAATGTGTCCGAACTAGCGTTGCTGAGTACCAACTATCAGAGCAAGTTCTTGTGTACAGATCTGCACAAGGCTAACCCCCGACATTCTGGGGCTTTCCCCAGTTATTGATGGGATGAGATCTGTGTGTCTCCCTTATTGTTCAGTTCTGACATCAGTGCACCAACAGGCTGGATAAATAATTGAGCTCAGTCCTTGGCGCCTGCCGCTCGTCCGGATCCTTGTCACTCGGGTTTGTCGCACGTGAGACTGATGAGAATTACTGGTCAATTTGGCGGTTGGATGGGGAGGGGGTGGGAAGGGGAGGAGAAAGGGGGAGGGGGAGAGAAATTTAATAGAAGTAGTCATAGAAGGCCTTAGACACGGAAGGAAATATAATTTTCTTTTAACACCAATCCAGCCTGGATTGTACGATAGCTGCTTTCAATGGCGATTTTAATGCACTGACATGTGAAAAAAAAAAAAAAAGCGCTCACATTGAACCAGATGTCGACCCCTTTTCCAGTTACAATATAGAAGCTAATGAATTACATAAGGACGGTCAGACACTTTAGTATATGTAAGGTCAAGATACCTGTCATTGGGCTCTCGTGTCGGTATTAATGCCTTCCGCCAAATCGCACAACCTGTACTTAACGCAGATACCGTATTGATATACACTTAAATTCATCCACATACATGTAAATGTGTAACATTGTTATTAAATATTATTATAGACTTTCCTGTATGACCTGATGACAAGGTTCTCTTGGTAATCTGAGTACACCATACTTGGCATTTTTAGAAATTAAATTGAATCAAAAAACAAATTTTTTCTTCTATTGTTTTACTTTAGCTTCTACTGAGCACACAATCCTGTAATCCCTCAGCCGTGATGTGGCACAGATCTGACGCCAGTCATCACTGACATTCAAAAATAAAATTAAAAAAAAAAAAACTGTCCTACACGACTACCTATTGCTACGTTTGAACATGATATTCAATAGTGATCTTAAACTATACAGTTGAAAGAAGTCAAGATCACATCTAAAAGAAAATAGAAACTTAAGAACCGCCCCACTTATCTGTCTCCACAAAAATGAATCAAATCATTTGTCTTGAAAGTGATATTTTTTTAAAACCAAACTGTTTCTCTCTGGATTTATAGTTTTCTTAGTAATGGAATACATAGCTGTAGCTTTTAACTAAACAAAAAAAAAAATGATTTACGAAACGTTAAGAGATTAAATGTTGAGAGATCCGATTTTAGTTTCATTATACCCAAGTTATTTGAATTCAGTGTCATACAGTAAATTGGACCTTACAACGGTCAACAGAGCATAACACTGGTGCGAAGTTTTGGGACAGGATTTTCAGTGTTATTTCTTTGTAAACGTGCTGGGGAAAATTGATAACATGGGGTTTTCGTGATCATGCAGATGACTAATATAGGGTTATACAGTCTTGTGCAATGGAAACAGTCCTTCACAGGTTTCTAAGATTCACAATCTGTACAGTAGGCGTTTACTATGTCTGTCTTTCGTGAGGTTTCCAAACTGTGGATTACAAACCTGAGTAACATGAGGTCTTAACATTAACTAGTCTTGTGCAGTCAAAGCAGTCATAAAACTATCTCCATACAAGTAAGTGTCTAACTTTGGAAACCTCAGTACAAAAGCTACTCAATTCATGTGTCTTTCGAAAAAGGAGCGAGCTATTTTTATCAACAAAGCAATCGATGCCTTTGCCCAAATAACTGACTAAATATAGTACTCTCAAATCATACTAAAAGAAGTTATTAAAGGGCAAAAATATTCTTCACTAAGAGAACGCTAGTCGAAACAACCATGCCAGCACATATCAAATAACTGCACATAGGCAGGACAATTATAGACAAAACTACCAAGAGAGACTGATAATTACACTGGTGTAGAAGACAAAATACCCCATAAGGAACGTTTGTTTAAAGGGACAGAAAAGGAGGCAGAGCGGCAGTTACAAAAGAGACAATTATATAACAATTAGATGTACTTACTTTTAGAGCTCGTCATCCTGCGGTTATTCTTCAACACTATTTTGACTTGGGTGCTCAGGTACTTTCACTATTATATTGGTGGTCTCGGCAGATCGAAAAGACTTCAAAAGAAATTGGAAATCGTTTGACAAGGGACGTCAGCCACAGATCACAACTGCCAATTTTATCCTTGTCCAAAACACTGTTTTGGTGCAAATATAGCCGTACTTGTGCTGATGTGACGTTAAAATCCTGTAAGAAAACAATATCCTCGTCCTTAGGATGAATCACGAGTCCCATAGTACCCGCGTTTTCCTATGACGAAACTTAGGAAACAACCAATAAATAAATAAATTTAAAAAAAAAAATGAAAATGAGCGTGTGAAGGGTTTCCGTTTTTAAAATCAGCAATTTCTTGGGGATCACGCTATGAAACGTCAAAAGATAAGCACTGAACAGGATTGGGCCATCACAGAAGAATTGTCTTACACCGTGAAGACACATTGCCTCACAACAAGAAAAACAATATTAGTTTCATTATAGAATGGACAGATGACACAATGCACTGGCCTTTTTTTTTCTGTCTTTTCCTACTTCACTTTCCCAAACATTCCAAGAGAATTACAAAACGTTGTACTGGTCATTGGACAACAACTTTGCTCTTGTTTTCCTTTCTTTGCTTTGGATTTGTTTTTCTCTCTCTTCTTCTTCTTTCCTCTTCTTTTTCTGCTTATTATTACAACATGAGGCTACAAGGCACTGGTATTGCGATGTGGCGTTTCATCAATTTTTTCCTACTTTTCATTTTTAAAAACTTTGGGGCTGTTTGATTTTACATAAGAAAGAGTGGTTAAAAAAAAAAAAAAAATTCGTCAGATATGTTTCCTTTCTGCTGGTTGGTCACTTATCTTGATGGTAAAAACAACGTATTTGTTCACCCAACCGACATCGGAAGAACCAGGCGATTATTTTACACTCTAGAGAATCCATCACTGAAACACCATTTATTTTCATTCAGGTCTTAAGCAAAAACTTAAGTTCACGTTTGTTTCCAAGGCGGCAAAAACCTTAAGTTCATGTATAAATATAACCCCCAGTTATCCTTAACTCAACGTGGAATTCCTGTTTTTATATCGTAACCTTGTGACGCGCTAGTTTAAACCGAACAGGGAAGGTTCTAAAAACAACGGGAAAGGCACATACATACAGATACATACACGTACACGCCAGCACGCAACTCGAGAAACAAAATAATTACACAGGAGTGTAATGTAGTTGGAGAAAAAAGCGAAGACAGGCGTAAGAACGTGAAAGTCAGAGCTGAACGCACCTGACGTGCTAATGCAAAAAGCCAAAGTGCTGTGTGCCCGCTTCCCTACTGGCTGTCCTGAGACTCTTCCTGACGTCTTTACTTCTGACTATACTACATCTGTGCAAGGTATTTCGTTACGTTCTATATACGTCTTTCAACTTCCTGATGGAGGTTATCTCGATAGTTCTTTGTTAAAAAAAAAAAAAAAAACTGAAACAAAAACAAAAACATTATAAAAATCCTGTCTTAAAAGCTCCTATCTTTACTTTAAAAATAAAGGAGATTAAAAAAAAAAAAAAATACTTATAATAATAACAAATCCTAAGGTATTTTGGAAGCTAACATATGCATAGAAAGTTATTTCTCAGTTTCTGAGAACAAGAGCATTTTATACTTTGTCAAAATCCTCTCCTTGTAAACTTGTCAAAGAACCGTTCTTTTTTGTAACTGGCGTGTTGTTGCTTGCATGCAATATCGCATTTCGACCAGCTGACATGCCAAGGCAGTTGAACAATGTTCGAGTTTGATCATTCTAACATCGACGAGGAGCAAAAAAAAAAAAAAACCTTACTTGATCTGAACCATTCTGATGGAAATGACTTTTGTTTCTTTGTAAAACAGAAATTAATAAAGATTGGCATTGACAATTCTACCGGGTCAAGCTAAGTCAACAGTGACCAAAACCCAACAATCAGTTTGCTTGTCCCGCCCAGTTTTCATGGAGATAAAAAAAAAAATAATAATAATAATGAAAAAACGCCAAAATCTTTTATCCTTTTGATGATTATTTTATATGTCATGTAATAATAGGGTGAGATCTTTACAATTCAGGAAAGGTCATTTTGTATCAGATTTCTTGTTTCTCATCGGCCCTTGATGATTCTGATGCATTGTTTAGAGAAAAAAAATATTTTTTTTTTCACTTCTTCAAGCAAACGACTTTGTCATCAAGAAACAAGTATAAAGCTGATTTTTCGTTTTGACTGATTCTGTCGTCATAAACACAGTAATCCAGTGCTGCAGATATACTACGGGATATACAATGTTATTTAGGGTCAACATACTAAAACACTCACCTTGTTTCCGGTATGGAAATACATATAACTGAAAAGGCACAGATTAGTCTTCGTAGTGATATTTTAGGGAAGAGAGCTTTTCCCTCGTCCACAATCCCGGCCCCTTCCCCTCCCTTGGATGGTAGACTTTTTTATTAGCGTGTTGGATCTAGGCCATCGAAACTGCCTGTGCCACAGGAAGGACAATCAATGAAAATAAATGAATGTTTAAGTATGTAAAAATCATATTAATCATGACAACTCTTACTTGTCTTGTTGCGGCACGATTGCTATATCTGTTGATTTGGTATAGCAATAGACCAACTGACTGATCGAATGAGCCTGGTCATCTGTTAGCTAATCATTGAGACGACAGGAGATACGAAAAAGGACTGATGGTGGATTCAGAATTCTGGCTTTGTGAAGTC
Source organism: Peronia verruculata (assembly GCA_038406235.1). Lineage (NCBI taxonomy): Eukaryota > Metazoa > Mollusca > Gastropoda > Systellommatophora > Onchidiidae > Peronia > Peronia verruculata. The sequence goes on from JBCAUA010050997.1 coordinate 8,829, forward strand.
TTCATAATGATTTGACTTTATGCCTCGGATTGATCTGTCGCGGACAAGCTCCTCCTTCTTTCTTTTCATTTCTCTTCTTCTTCTTCTTAGCAGGAATGTCAATCTGTCTACATGAAAAAGCAGAAAAGGTTCCTGTAGCAACATGTAAAACTGAAGTATGTTACTGGTAAATAAATACCAGATTTGGGGCCAACAGAGAAATTACTGACAGCCAAAAAGTAGGAACTATTACTATAGTAGGACATTTGACATCCCTGTCTCAGCCGTTAGCTCTGAACCATTCCGCGTCATGACGAGTGATTGTGCACCAGTCTTGTTCAGTGGTTCTCGTTGACGGCGAGGCCCTGAATCTCGGCAAAACGTTTTCTTTGTTGTCCATTCCTGAATAATGTTATTCAGACAAAATTATTGTTATTTTTTTTTGGGCTTAGAAACATTTTCCCCATTTTTTATTTTTTTTTTGAGTTTGATACAGATTCATGCCATAGGAGAATGCTTGTAAGATCTCACTTCGAATTTGATATTATGAGCAAAAAACAGTTTCCGTTAACACTTACATACTGCCGGGTTAACTTGTTTCTTGTGGAACGTGATGAGCTTAAGCTTGCGCGGTTTTTCGCTCTCACGCTGCGCGTACCGCTCTGGCAAACTCGTTACCAACCTCGCTATGTGAGGCATGCTAGAATGACGTCATACCAAGGCTCGGGCGAGAAAATGTGGGTACCTTGTACATTCCTGACGTCAGAACAACAAACAGTACTGTGCAGTGGTCTAACCCCATCGCCATTTTTCTCTCTCACTCACTCTTCTTTGTTTCTTTCATATTCTTATTAATAATTCTGTTTTCTTTCTTTCTTTCTTTTTTTCTCTCTCTCTTTTTTCCTTCTCTTTTATTCGTTTTTTTCTTTCTTTTACTTTTATCATTCTTTCTTTCTTCAATCTTTCTCTTTTTCCCATTTGGTGTTAATCTCTTTCTTTTTCTTTCTTTTCTTTCTTGTTTTCTTCCTTTCTTTCCACCGTCTTTCTTTCTTTCTTTCTTTCTTCCCGTTCTTTCTTTCTCTTTCCAAGTTAGTTTGTGTTCTTACTATCTCGGTGTCTTTCCTCCATATTCCGTAAACCCCTTAATATACCCTCTCTTGCCGTGTTCTATTTCCTTTTCAGACTAAAGTTTTTATTATCTCTCTCCTCTTTTTGCCACATCACTGAATCCCCAGCAGTCTAACTGAACACACACCGCAACACTGACTCAATAACATCCCGCCAAAGTGTTAACATCTTTAACCCTTTCCTTCGTTTCCATCTGACAAACTTCAGAAAGCTATCGAAGAGGCACTATAATATAACTGGAACGTGCCCATTTCTACAACATGCAGGGAAAAATATCAAAATATTCACTGACGTAAAGGTCACACAAAATACGGATCTTTGAATCATCTGAAAATGTAATGAACTTTCAGAGACAATCATGGTGTAGCATAATATTATTACAGATTATTTCACCTTTCCTGTAAGATCTGTGTCCACGATTCCTATATATCAAAATTCTATTTCAGGTCTGGACCTCTGTGGAAAGTACGTTTCGTGTACACGGTTACCAAATCAGAATTGAACTGTTTTGTTTCTAATTTTTTTTTGTGTGGTGATCCCGCCCCCCCCCCCCTTCCCCCCGAATGCGAATTAGACGCTTTGTAATTTCCGTTCTGATTTTGGAATCCCAACATCCAAAATGGCGATGAAGCTGGCTGTGAGCGACCGTTCTTTTGAACCTTTTCAGGCAGAAAGTGGGACACAAAAGAAGCCGTGTACCACAACAAGGATGCCAGGACACGGGACCTAGAACGGATGGCCCTAGCTCTAGGCCTTGTTGCCAACACTAGGTTAATAGTGTTAAGTCAAATTCGCTGACCGAGGCAAAGCGCCAGCGAGGGATAATTTAGAACAATGCAAACACAGGGTCAGTTCCGGGAAGAAATCAGAACAGAAAACGGAACAGAAGCTTTCTAGATAGACATTCTGATTTCTACCCGTGAAGAATTCTGACATAATAATCGTGGACACAGACCTTTACTCTCTGTGTCGCACTCCCTCTTATGCCGTGTGGTGTCTATTCCAATCTGTAATAAAACAATAATCATTTGGAGAAATCTAATTCTTGAGTCGCTTTTTATCTTCGTGTCCTTTCATCCCCCAATAGAGTACCATCGAGTTGATCCCAGGCCCACCACCGTGAGTTGCTTTCTCCAAGAGCAGATGCCAAACCACAGAGCCACAATGACTGATTTTATGTTCAAAGTCACTTTCACAATAGCACAGGTCTATATGAAGCAGAGGCATAACTCATGTATAAATTTATGAACATGATGATTAGTTGGTTATTTCCCTTGACTCAGCGCATTCCTATTCCTCATTCTACCTGTGAACTCCACGAGCTAACCATCTGCACAGAGAGATTGAAAGACTATTGTACAACATAAAGTACCTAACGTAAACTCTTCTTTCCCACTACACATTTCCCATATGCTGTGATAAGCGAATTGACAGTAAATAAGTAGACAATAAGTAAAGAGGCACATTGAAAGCGAAATCGGGCCGTACACAGACCTCCTTACCACAGTTAAACAACGAAAGCTGAAATGGTATGGGCATATCTCACGTTCAGCAGGCCTCGCTAAAACAATCCTGCAAGGCATAGTGAGAGGTAGGAGACGGAGTGGTCGACAGAAAAAGAGATGGGAAAACAACTTCACGGAGTGGACAGGCCTAGAATTGGAAGACGTCTTGAGAAGGGCAGAGTGCC
>JBCAUA010051008.1:0-11625 GCA_038406235.1 Peronia verruculata
CCCCCCTTAAGAGCGCTGTTTAGCAAATCGTGATTATATACACTGAGCCTATGCAAGTATGTGTGCATACGCTGGCCCATGGAAATATTGCGTCATCGAACATGTGTGCGTATTACGTCATTATGTATACTACCTCACGACTTTATGTTCGTTTGTACCGGATGTGACCCAGAGAGAATGCTGTAGCAACAACCTGAAGCTTTGAGAAAATTCTAGACGGGCCGGCATCTATATAAAGGTTCGAGCAGAGAGCGAAGGAATCGCAGTAAGAAAGAAGAGGGCAGAGAGAGCTGTGTGCATCGGAATTAGACAGCTGCCCTGAAGCGAGTGTTATCATCAAGCACCTGCAATAAATTCTGTATTGTTTCGACGTTGGAGATTCCTGTCGTTATTTCTTCACCGCTGTGTGCGTCTCATCTGTATCCACCGCCTGATCACCACTTACAACGTCACGACTAACACCCATTCAACAGCAACACCCAGAAAGCTCGTCTCCTGGCAAATACCATCGTGCGTGCGATCGAATTACTAAATCCGGTTTTGTTAACACTTTCCGATAAAAAAAAGAACAATAGATTAGATGGCTTCCTTTACGATTTTCAAGAAGTACCAGGACAGATTTGGATTTGGTTCCACCTACTTTTCTCACCTCTAACAAATACGGAGTCATGCTTAAAGCACTTGCTTTTGGTATTGCTGTCGAGGGCTTGTCTGGGACAAGTTGTGTGGGATAAAGCCTTCAAGCACATCACACATTATACTACTAGCATTGGGGGAAAAGGCGAATGGTCGGCACAAACAAGGCTAAAAATTATCACTGTTTAAAACCATAGTCATTTAACTGGCAAATCATCGTCCGGTCCCAATATATATATATTAGTCGTTTTATAAACAAAACCTACTTTTGAAGGAATAATTCTTTGATTTTTTTTTTTTTGTTTTTTGTTGTTGTTTTTTTATTTGTTTTATGTGTTATGTAATCAAGAAATACCAATTTAGCCTTGTCACTATTTAATCATCAGTATATTTACCTCCTGGCTCACCTGATCTGTCCATACGTTTTGGAGACACCTGTTCTTTTCAATTCCCGTCCATTGTGGTCCATTAATCGTAGGTTCACACACAAGTTCAGGATAGGGACCAAAGAAGAAGAAGTTCAGGTCGCACGTGTAGTTAGCCGTGTTACTAATGTTTTGCCCAGGCTCTGTGTTGATGATCAAACTTCCGTTTCGAATGACAGGTTCCTGATCGCAAGCCTCGCACCGGAATTTAACTGTTGACCAATTTCCGTCCTCCTGACAGGTCGAGGTACTGTTGTTCCCAACCGCAACCAGAGGTCGTTGGCACGTATATACTGCCTTTTCCAGGAAAACCGTTCCATTCACCTTGAACAACAGAAAACAGCGGTGAACACAGACAGCATTACACCTTCAGAGTATTTGTGGCCTGATGATATCATCAACAACAGATAACAATAGAGCCTTGATAAGTTGATAATGAGAACAAGAATACCTTGACAATGTCAACAACAGTAACTAAGACAATAGTTGTAGAATGGTGATGACAGGTACGAACTGATTATCGATTATCCAGTCAAACTTAAAAACTGATTCTCCTCAAAGTAATGATGGTCATCTTCAATTTATGCAATTCATGCCTTTAAATTTAAGACAGGCTGTGGACCTGCGACTAAGATAATATACTAAAATAAACGAATTTCAATGCGTGGAACATAATATGTTCAAAATTGAATATAATGATGGTCTTGGGCTAATTTTGTGTCTTCATTGGCACATTATTGTCATGATTTCAATAAATAGCAACGAAACCAAGTAATAACGGTATCTGTTTTGTTTTGTTTACTGTTTTGCTTCGGTCAAGTAAGACAATGATAAATATTTAAGACCGAAGCAAAAGTGTGACAATCCATAGGGCCATATGTAGTGATTACTTTTTTTTTTCTCCTCTCTCACACGAATATTTTAAATTGTTTTTATATGGGCCTATGCAGTTTATTCATAAACACTCAGAAAGACACCATCACAGTATCAGCTATTATAATAACTAAATGCTTTATTTTCTTTCGATATCAAGACAAGTAATTAGAAGTTGAACGAAAGTGATGCACAGGACTAACTGTTTTAGGGGTTCGTTTTATAGACAGTGAAGACGTTGACAAAAAAAAGAAAGCAATCTATCACAAGCAAAACTGAGACAAAACAACAACATCAGCAATAATAACAACAACAAAATCGTGATAAAATGCTGTGGGAAACAAGAGGAGGAAGATTGTAGGCAAAGATATTTCCAGGGTTGGTTAACAATCACAGTTACATTGAGTGGGTGGTTACAACGACTGAATGAGGACTTTGTTAATGCTGTAATGATCGTATCATACACACCGAAACACTTGCTCCCGTCACCTTAGGAGGTGGACCGCAGTCTCGAGGATTGCATGTCGGAGGTTCAGTCCAGCCAGTGAATGCATCGCAGAGTATGTGGAAATGAGCCAGCCCATGTTGTGTTTGGTATCCCTCCTGGCAGCGGTAAGAAGCGTCCGTAGGATAAGTCCCTCTATTTTGATGGTTTATCAGAGTTTGAAATATTGCGTGTGGTAAGACTGGTAGAATAAGACATACTGTCCATTGGCATTCCATCACAGTCTCCGACCATTGACCATTTGGAAGGCACACTCGGGCGAGATCCCAATGCGGCACAGCCCTATAGCCGGGGTTACACGCGTATTTCGCAATGCTGGCATTTTCAATCGTTACTACGGCGTTGGACAAAGCTGGCGGATCAGGGCACATATCTGAGGCTACAGTAGTCTTGTCAGTACATACCACGTTAACACTAGGCCAGGTTCCGTTTTCCTGGCAAATAATTCTGTAAGGACGAAGCGGTGAGCGGAGAGGACCACAGTCATAAATTGCTGGCTCCCCTACTGTCATAAGTTGACGTAAGATTCGAACTGTGTTATCGGCTAGTGCAGGGGGGACTCCACAGCTACGGGGTGAGCAGCTGGGATTTTCAGGCGTCCACTTACCGGGAGAATCACAAATAAAGGTCCCTCCTCCATCAAATCCACTTGGACAACTATAGGTTACTTGGGTGCCCACTTTCCTTGAACTGTAATCGATCAGATGATGAGTTGGTACCGGTGGATCAGAGCAGAACGATGTCGAGCTACTTACGCATTCTATGAGATTGTCTGACCATGTCCCGTCTTTCTGACAGACTGTGTAGTTACGACCTGTGTGAACATACCCTTGGGAACAGTGATACACAGTGATCTGGCCGATCGCTTTGCCAAGAACTTCAATCTGAGCATTCGCAATCATGCGAGGAGCGGGACATTCTATAGCATCACACGGCTCATTAGGCCCAAGCCATCCGTCACCTGAGTTACACTGCCATGACAATCTTGCATTATTGGCTGCAAATCCCTCCATACAGCGATATATGGCAATGCTACCGGGCAGAGTGGAAACGAACTCGACAGTTCTATGTTCTAGAGACGGCGGCTGCCCACAAGAGGAGATTCCATCAAGTATACATTCTACTATGTCCCCCGACCACACCCCGCTAGCAGTGCATTTTTTGGAGTTCTGATTGAGTGCAAGCTCACTTCCCGCCGGGCAAGTGTAACTGACTTGAGCTCCGTACAATGTGCTGGTGTAATGTTTACTGGCCAATGACACATCAGGCGGCTCGCCACAGTCTACTGGCGCGCAGTACACCATCTGGGGATACCAATGGCCCGAAAGGCCACAGTATAATTTTTCAAACCACCAGTGCTCATACCCATCGTTACAAACATAGCTGGCATTCGAAGTTTTCCGAACTGAAGTGTAAAATACTCGTGCATTTGGGACAGAGGGGGGTGGCGAGGGACATATTGTTTCGTTCTCCCCGACACATTCCATAAAATCTTCAGACCATTTCTCCGACGTGAGACACTTCCTTTGCGTTACGTTGTTGACCGCCCTGTAACCATCCCTGCAGACATAGGTGACGGAGGAATCTAAAGTAGTGGATACAAAAGTGGAATTCGCGCCGGCAACTTCAGGAGGCAGACCGCAATCAATTTCAATACACAAAAAACTAACGTTTGACCATGTAAGGTTAGACATACAAATTAATGTCATACTATCTGGCTGGCCGCCAACAACTTTAAAACCCCGTAGACATTCATACTGCACGGTAGAACCGACTGTCCGATTGCCGTCAGTGACAGTTTTTGAGTTTAAAACGTGAGGAGGATCCGGGCACCCTGGTGGAAGGACACAATTTGGGATGTTTGCATCGTCCCAGAGTCCGCTGTCGTTACAAAGTTTGACACTTGTACCGTTCAGCTCATAGCCCGCCTCACATCTATATACCACGGTGCTGTTGTATGTTGTATTTAGATAAATGGCCATGCCGTTCTGCGGTGGTTGTGGCGCATTGCAATACACGTCAGCACAGATCACGCTCGTCTGATTTCCTGCGGCCCCCGGCATTGACGTATCCCATTGTCCACTCGAGAGACATGCTGTTGTCCAGACTTTGCCTTGAATGGTGGTGTAACCTATGTGACATGTGTATGTGGCCTTGGCCTCAAATGTTGTTAGATTGAAGGAAAGACTGGCATGGTACATCTCCTGGGGCGGTCCACAATTGACTGGGATGCAAACAATAATCCCACTTGACCAGGAGCCGTTCATCTGGCAGACTCTGAGAGAGAAATATTAGTATAGATTTTTGTATGTCGCTTTGTACTATACATCACATATGAACTTTGGGAGAAACAAATGACTTAAAGTAATAACATAAATTATTAAGCACACGCATTGTTAATGTTAGCATTGATGAAGAACAATAGATGTAACCAGACCGCAATAACACAATAATACACTCTACACGTGTTTGTCATAAATAATATTTAATGATTTAAACAGCAAGAATAACATTTATATTCCTAAACCTATGAACAGTAACATTCAGAATGTGCCACACTTGTGTACACGATTCTGACGGATCTGGTGATACAGTGCAAGATACACATTTTATATGTTATCGAATCAAAAATGAGACCAGTGGAAACTGATATAAAATTTTATCAAATAACAGCCAATGAATAGAGATGTGTGATTTCATGCCGCAGAGAATCGACTAGGGGCACATCTCTTTAATTTTTAAGTTTTATTATTGTTATTTGTTTATTATTCACAAAGAGACATTTTTTATATTCGTGAAGAATCACTTTTGAGTAATGATGTGGCCATAGATATAGTTCCCGCCAGGCCTGGACAAACTGTGCAAAAAGTGGGACTGTCTCAGAGAAATTGTAACTGTTAAACAAAGCCATTGCTTTCTAACTTGGCAAGTAATCAGAAAGAGTTGAGAACAAACAAATGAATTTCCAATGGGAGATCGTTTAGCAGATTATCATTCTGTCCCTTCCAAAACAGGACTCGTGTAAGGGGAGATCATTTGACCAGACCTATTACTTCCCTTTGCCACTGCGGGGAAAAAAAATCCCTTTGCTGCTTACCATCCAAAAGACTGGACGCCAATATATTTGATAAAATTATAACAATGAGAAGAAAACATTCTTTTTACATCATAATTGTTCTGGGATTTTTCATGGCGTATTGCTTCACGCAGAGGGCGCAAAAGTGATTTTTTTCCCCTCATTACACTCTTTTATCTGGTAAAGAGAAGTACTAGGACTGAGCACAACGATCTCCCATTCAGTTCGAAACCATTTCGATTAGATGAATTTGTAAATGTGATAGTTGATAAGTTAACTGGCCAGAGACGACAACCCACCTGAAGCTAGCGTTTGTTGCTGGAAGATAATACCCCGAGTTGCATGTGTAGTTGACAGTGCTGTTCGCAGTCGTCGCCGTCACATCAACCTGGCCATTGTCCACTGGAGGAGGTGGTCCACAGTCTATTCTCTCACACTGGACAGGATGATCAGACCACAGGTTCCCCTCGCATTCCTTTCTGTCCTTGGCAGGATCGACCAGCTGGGTGCCGTTCACACAAGTGTAAATAACAACATCTTTAGTCTGATTCGTCAAAATAGATCTCTGGGAATTGGCAACAACAGGTGGTTCCCCGCAGGTCACGGCTTTACAGCTAATGGGTGTAGTTTCCCATCCATCAGTCAGACAAATTCGGGCATTTGTCGGGGTTGTCAAAACATATCCCATGTCACACACATAGCTTACAGAGTCTCCATATTTAAAGCGCAATGTCCGCCCAATGACAAGTAAACTATTAGGGACTTGAGGCGGGTACTCACAAGTGATCACTGCACATTCCACAGCATCAGCAGACCAATTGCCTGTGCTTAAACATGTCTTGTTGTTGCCGTCGGGACTGATCAGGCGATAGCCAATGTTACAGGTATACACCGCCGTGGAGAGGTAGGCATGGCTATTGGCTTCAACACTGGCCTCTGCCACTCTCGGAAGCGGACCGCAGGTGAGTATGTCACAGGTCACCGTGACATTGTTCCACTCACCATTCATCTGGCATGTTCTAGATGTCTCGGCTGTGCAAGTAATCAAACATTGTTGTAAATATATTGTTGTTTTGACGAAACAATGTTGAGTTCTCTGCCCTCCCTCATCCCCGTTTCATTCGTACATCATAATAATTTTATAATCCAACAGCAACAAAGAATGAACACTTTATATTATGCAAGAACGGAAATGTATAATCGTATGTTATGAGATATATGTAAAAGAAAGCGAACCAATTAACAGAAATAGTTGTCGTGTGGTTTCTCTCAGAGTTGCAAGCAAAGAAGAGTCAAAAGAGCGAGAAAAAATGACTATAGTCCTGTTACAAGTACGTGGTAAATTTCTACTGGTGGATTGAAGGGTGGGCGAAAGGTGGTAGTACGACATTTAAGTTCAGCTTGAGACCAACAGTTACTAGCAGAAAGAATGGGGAATTTAATGGGAGATCGTTTCGAAGCTTATCTGCCCCTTTCAAAAGAGGGACTTATGAACTGGAGATCATTTTGACAAGACATTTACTTCCCTTTGCCAGACAAAAGATGTGTTCAGCAGGCAGTGTGACGAGGGAAAAATCCTTACACTTCTTGTCTTTTGAAATATTGGTCGCCAAAAAAAAAAAAGATAAAAAAAATGATAAAACTATAAAAGTAAGAAGAAAACATTCTCTTTACACGAAATTTTTTTCTGGAATTTTTTCATGGCGTATGTTTGATGCAAAAGACGCAAAAGTGATTTTTCCCCTCTTTGCAGTGCTTGTTCAATCCCTCTTTTGTCTGGTAAAGGGAAGTAATGGGACTGAGCACAACGATCTCCCATTGTGCTGTTAACGGGTCAATCCCCTTTCAAGCCACAAGTTAGAGTGTAACTCAATTTGGAAACGATGGAAGATCGTTTTGACCAGCTTTATTACATAACTTTCTAACAAACAAGAAATGTTGAACAAACAGTGCAAATAAAAAAAATCCTGCGTACTCTTTTCTTTAAATTTACGTCATGAAAAATTCCGAAAAATCCATGAATATACTGAAAATGTTCCCTTCCCCTTGTAATACAGTAGAACCCGCGAAAAGTCAACTCGCTTAATATCAGTTCTCGGTTAAAGTCAGTAACTTCCTACGGTCCTTTTTTTCCCGTTTATATTCCATTAGTCTTGTTTCTGATAGTTTCAACATCTTCTGGTTTAATCGTGCTTAAAGTCAACTCCAAATAGCCAACGTTGGCCGATTGACAGCCGTTAATTCTGACTACAAAGAAGAAAAAAGAAAGAGAGAGAGAGAGAGGCATCTTGTTACGACTCATCATAGCAGGTGGGCCTATCGCTGTCTTGATTTAAACCTTTTGAGAAGATGCCTGACTTTCTTCATCTGTCTCGCGTTGGCCGTGCTACACAAACATACACCCACACAACAGTTCCACACTCGGCTCCCACCTCTCTCACGTGCGCTGGCGAGCCTGCAGCCACACACAACTGACCACTGACCACCCATACACACTTCTAGGTGTGGCACACAGTTCGGGGCTTGGCCCCTTTTCGCTTGCCTCGTGTTGTTTGACAAATACACAAACACCTATCCACACTCGGCTATGTTCGACCAATTTATTGATGTACACACACACAGGCGGAGACAATACAGACAGGCACTGCTTCCAGTCATGATCCTTCCTTACACTCTGTCATCGTCCCGATTAGTCAACCTCTTAATAACCTTTGTCCTCAACCTAGGATGTTGTGTTCAGAATGTCTGAGAAAAAGTATAGTCTCAACCTGGATACAAAGATGGAACTTCATAAAAATGTTCACTTTGACTCAAAGCAAAATACTGCTGCTACTAGCTTCGAGTGAGAGGGGGAAGCTCCACTTTATTTTGTCTTCTTTTTGGGGGGGAATGATGGCATAGACCTAACCCAATAAATATACATTGTTATATTTTGAGCCCCCCACCCCACCCCCCTCGTCACGACGTGCCCATCAGAGATTTTGTCTCCTGAAAACGGATAATGTCAACTTTGTTTAAAGTCGACTCTTTTCCTCGGTCCCGAGCTGTTGGCTTTCAGTGGACTCCATTGTATTTATTTATTTATTTATTTATTTATTCAGTCTTTCGAATGACGAAAGATAAAGTGATTTTTCTTTCCTTTCTTCACACTGCTTGTTCGACGGCTCGTGTGTCTGGTAAGGGGATGTAATGGGCCTGGTCAAAAAGATCTCCCATTATTGAAAGACAGATCAACCAATTAAAATTGAGAGTTTCTATATGATTCTCTCTCGTATGTTGAAGATTCATGGCGGGGACGTCAAAAGATAACAATTTGTTATATGAGACACGACACGATGAAATCAGGCGCTCGTCAAACTGAGCCGACCACAGAAATCACGTGTTTTTCAACAGTGAATGAATTTTTTCTTCACTAAACCCTTCCAATCAATAGAAGATCGTTGTGCTCAATCCTATTACTTCCCTTTACCAGACAAAAGAGGGATTGAACCAGTTCAAAGAGGAAAAAAAAAAAATCACTTTCGAGCCCTTTGCTTGAAACAATAACAGTGAGAAATTCCAAAAAACGCTATGGTGTGAAGAATGTGTTGTTATTGTTATAATTTTATCATTTTTTTTTTTTTTTTGGCTATCAGTGTTTCGAGTGATAAGAACTATAGCGATATTTTCTTCTTTACACTGCTTGCTCAACACATCTTTTGTCTGGCAAAGGGAAGTATAAGTCTGGTCAAAATGATCTCCCCTTACACAAATCCCTCTTTTGGAAAGGAAAGATAATCTGCGAAACGATCTCCCATTTAAAAAATGCATTTCAGAGATAAATTTATTGAAGCAGATCGGATAAAAGCCCAAAACCTGTAATTTAGTGGCATGGCCTAACAAAGATTAATAAGGATTTACAAAAGTTATCGGCCATTTTCTCAATCATTTCATCTGCAGCAATAGGTCACCCCTATTGTCTTTAACTACAAACATCTCGACTTCTACTTAAGATGAAACAGTCATTATTCCACTCATTGAAAGGAAATTGAATGATTTCACATTGATACCAATAATTTGGTACCGGTGGTGTCGTGGGTTAACGGTTAGGACGTCGACTCGGGATCTGAAGTTCCGGGATTTGAATCCTGACTGGTCCCGACATTTTGCCCTTGGGAAAGACAATTTACACACATTTCCTGACTCCACCCACCTTTGAATGGGTACTCGACTACAGACAGTGATTGATATTGTTAGACTGATAAAGATTTGAGCGCCTAACAGGCAGCTGCCTTGTATGCTTCCCAGAAAGCTGAGAACGTTTATGAGTGCCTTCTTTGGGTCTGTCGGGGGTAATAATAAATTGTAAAGCTCTTAGAGCCTGTAATTACAATGGTAAGCGCTATGTAAATACTCTCTATTATTATTATTATAACTTTATTTGCTCAAAATGTGACGGGAGCCTGATTTCATCGTCGGCCCCGAGCGATTGACCTCACCGGATTCCATTGTAAATATCTTTTTTTTTTTTTAATCCGTCTTTTGAATGACGAAAAATAGTTTTTTTTTTTTTTTACACTGCTTGTTCAATATCTATTGTGTCTGGTGGAAGGACGTAATAGGCCAGGTCAAAAAAAAATAAAAAAATCTCCTTTTTTTGAACGATAGGTCAAGCAATCAAAATTGAGTTTCTGTTTGATTCTCTCTAGTATCTTTGAGATTCATGGCCAGGACAAGTCAAATGATAACAATTTGTTATGACTTATATACCGATATGTGTATATCCCAGTTCACACTGGTAAGCTGCCTCTATGCCAGACTTGCCGCTTGAGTAGTTCACAGCCGCGTGCTGGACCGCCGAGGCTGGGCCACAAGGTAGAGGCTCGCATGAGATGACTTCCTGGGACCACAGACCTGAACTTCGACAGACGCGTCTATCGTAACCCGGGGAAACCAAAACAGCAGAAGGGGCGCAAGTGTAGATAACCTGTTTGAATACAAAATGGAGTTGTTTTATATATATATATATGTGTGTGTTTTTTTTTTATTTTTTTTTTTTTTTCGTTTTTTGTTTTTATTTTATTATTTTTTTTTCTTAGTTTTTTTATTATAAAAATCGTATATTAACATGATATGGATATGATACAATCAATATCTATGACTGAACATAAAAAAAAAAAAAAAAAATCTTATGACTCTCCTAATAATAACAAGAGACATAAGAATTGCAACAATAACAGTGGATTTTTTTAAAAATAAGATAAAATGGTACAAGAAAAAAAAAAACATTAGATAAGATAAGATTATATAAGAATAACAGATAGATGTGAAAGCTTAAGGTGGGCCAGACTTTGATAGCCTCCTACGTTGGTTGAGAGGTCAAACTCAATTAACGAACAAATCACGAAGATAAAATACTTGTCCTTAAAAAAAAAAAAAAAACTTTTAAAGTTGATTACAGGCGTTGCCTTGGTTGAGTGGTTAGGCGTCTGCTACTCGGCATGGAGGTCATATCGTGGGGTCGAGGATTCCAGTTTGGAATCTAACGTTTGGCAATGGCATGGATCCGCACATGAGAGCCTGCTTTTTTGTTTTTCAGTGACTCAACGATTTCCTGAATTCTTGGATAGGGCAGCCCGACGTCTAGTCTTCTCGGATGATCGAGATTTATTTTCGAAGGTCCCATGCATACGTTAAGCACGTTAAATAACCCATTAAAGTGAAAAATAGAATGAAGACTAGATAAAGCCGCCTCTGTCCGGGCAAAAGTTTCCAAATTCGAAATTTCTATTGACAACAATTATTCTAATCGATAATCAGGGCAGGCACTAAAAGCTGAGATAGTCCTGCTTTCTTTTTTAAGTATGACTGGAAATTTACATTTACATTTTAAAAATGCTGATGAGATATAAAATAGCTGTCTGACGGTGACTGAAACTGAAAGGCAATTGTAGAAAGTAATATAAAAGTGATAATCGCTGTGGTAACAAGAAAATACTCATTAAACAAGTGTTGAAGATTTAATCTCTACGCACACACACACACACACACACACACACAGACAGACAGACAGATAGATAGATAGATAGATAGATAGATAGATAGATAGATAGATAGATAGATAGATAGAT